>MU270709.1:0-28863 GCA_021432625.1 Leptodontidium sp. 2 PMI_412
CCCCCCCCCTCTCCCCCTGTGGTATCGGGCGCTGAACTTGGTTTGTGAGATGCTGAGATCCGGCCAACGGCTGAGGATTGCACTCCGAGCGCTGGTTCCTAGACTCACCCTACTGCCTGTACATGCGTACAAAAGTCGTGAAGTCGGAGCTTTCACTCGCATTTAACATATTGTCTGAATAGAAGGCGTATCCGAAAGACGTGCGAGGAAGATGTGGCTATCGCACGGCGCTGCTTCTTACCTTATACGATTTGCTTTTTCCAACACCTTAAATCGCAGCCAATCTCCTCACCTCAATCAAGAATTGTAGTATGCTGGGGGAGCACAGGCAGATCATTTTCAACTTTAGGTAGAAAAAGGTTGCCAAGTACTAGCGCCGAATGTGCTAAATGGGACGTAAACGCTAAAAGCAGGCGATCGCGCCCACCCCGGCACACCTGAAACAGAGACAATCACAGACAAGTAACAACCATGACAAGAATATAAAATTGCACGAAAGAACCTATTTAAACCTATATCTTAAAATAATGAGAGCATCTGTAACGCTAGAATGATGAAAGAATAATACGAGATACTACCTTTGGTGGCAATACACGTATCGAGACAAAGTTACTACGAAGCCGAACATCCTGTATATCACAACCATTAAGGATAACAAGTGAAAAAGGAAGAAAAACGTACAAGGAGATCACAGCGCGGAAACCCTTTGGAGGAGAGCATTGAAACAGTTTAGTAAAACGCTTAAAAACGCCAGGACAGCGTCAAATTAAGGATTTGGGCAAGGATCATCGAGATTACAAAAACATTACTAATTTTTGTAACAAAGTGTTGCCGAAGCCCGTGCCCTCTCTTGTTGGAGAACTTCCTCTCTAAGCTTTCTACTTATTTCGAATGCATCTTAAATGCATTTCGAAAGTATTAGAAAGGAGGGACCATGTTCATAGCAACCAACTCTTCAATCACCTGACGGTGAGACTCAATACTATCTACAAATCCGTACCAACCAAACTTTCTTCCCTTCGCCAGATTCATACTAAAAGAGTTTGGTGGTAGCACTGCGAAGTCCAGATACTCGAAGGTCTTTTCTAGCTGATCGGGCGCAAACGGATTGCCTTTCAAGTTGTGCTTCTGTGCAAGTTCTTTCCAGGATTGCTGGTTTTCCGGTTGCTGGGCCCATTGCAAAAACGTGAACTTGAATCGAATTGTGGGTGGTTTACCGAAGCTGTGTCCCGTTAGTAAAATCACCGTAAAAAGGAACATAATCGGTACCCTCGAGGCGGCTTATGCTGCAATGTAAGTTCATGTAAGCTGGTGGGGTCATCCTCAGGATACGTGAACTCCAACCCATGCCACTTTGCCAGCTGGGTCCACAATCTCCCATATGTGAAGGGACTTCCGTCAGATGCGTTAAACGCTTCATTTCCGGCCTGCTCATTCAATACCACATATTCTGACAGATAACTGTTGAGCATCGCACTTGAATGCGTCAACTCTTTCTCCCAACCCCAAGCGTCACCAGGCCATACAAGCTTCTCTCCTTTGTGTTTCTGCACTGCTGCGTACGCTGCTAACGCATAAACCGAGTTCATCGCAGAGCCTTCGACCGCACCAAGTATCACAGCAGGCCGAACAATATTCCATTGTACGCCAGTCTGACGGCAGTATTGGGACAACATGTCTTCTTGCACGTAGTAGAAGTTTGGCTCTATTAAGACTCGTGGATCGGATTCAACTACCGGGGAGTGCACTGGTCCAAGGTGTGCGCCGTAGTGTTTTGCACCAGTCTGGAGGAGGAATCGCTTGGGCCGGATAGAGGCGAGTTCGAGTGCATCGAGGCAGTTCTGGAGGAGTGTTCCTTGGAACTGTTAGCAACTGCTCTTTTTCCAGAGATAGAGGAGTACAATACCGTTAACTCTAGCCAGTTCCTCAGCATTGGACCACAAATGATCGTCGGCAGGGGGTGGCTGAATATATGCAAAGAAGAATACGACGTCGCTGCAGGTGTAAGCTTATATAATGTATGATGAAGGCCGGACCACGTACGCCTGTAGCTTGTGATCCCTAAGAATCTTTGCAATCTCCTCAGGTTTCTGGAGTAAGTCTACTTGAATGTGCTCCACATTCTTACCAATGCCTTGAGAAGATGTGGGCGGACGGCGCGACAAAGCTGCAACATGTTCCCATCTTTCCGGAGCCTGGGACAACGCACGCAACATATAGCTGCCGGATATACCATTTGCCCCAAAGACAATGGCTTTCCGGCCGCTAATGAGCGAAGAGAATTTGGGTAGACCACAGTATATTCCTCTGTTCTCAACAGTGGTGGAGATTGTTGGAGGACTGGATGTCATATTGGAAATCTGGCGAGAGATATTTCGATCTGATGGTGAATTGCTTCTAGGACAAGAGATGGTCAAGTTGAGAATCAGTTTATATCTGTGAAAATGCTCTATTGTTATGTCTTTACAACCCAGGCTTTCCGTGGTGAAGTCAGGGGTCGTTTGCCGAGAACGTTATTTTTCGGCCCTCGGATGTACTCTTTTAATATTCTGTTACTCCTTCAATAATCTAAGCAAGTGCATTCCCCACTCTACTGAACATACGTCGAGTAAGAGTAGCCAATGTGTCACAGTAGTAGGTTAGAAGTTTCGATAACCTATTGAAGCACCAGACCCTCATGATTACAATTCAGCCTTTGTTCCGAGCCGATAACTGCCAGGTTTTCTGATTACTATCTAGATTTGTAAGTAGTTCAAGACGCGAGTCAAGAACAAACACTATCCTGACTTCAATGATCATGTGACTCCCAGCCGAGCATATAGAGTAGCCGCAGTAACCGCTCGATCATGATTTCTTCATACAGTTTGGCAGATTAAATCGACGCGCGCGATGGCTCCTCTCGGATACAAAGTCTTCTTCAGCAAACGGCCAGGCGTAGGCCGTTCCATACCAGCCGGCAACGACCATCTCAAGTGGGTGCCCACCACCTCAACATTGATCTACGGCGAAAGAGATGCAGTACTGGTCGACACGCAGTTGACCAAGGCAGCTGTCAGGGAATTGGTCGATTGGGTGGTCGACAGCGGCAAGAACTTGACCACGATCTACGTCACTCATGCTCATGGCGATCACTTTTATGGAAATGCCGCGCTCATTGAGCAATTCCCTGAGGCGAGAATTCTAGCTACGCCGGAAGTTGTGGCCAAGATGGCTGAAGCAATACTACCAGACGGAATGGATGCTTTTTGGAGGAGACTTTTCCCAGGGGAAATACCGGAGAAACTAGTGACGGCTGTTGCTCTCAACGAGGATCACTTTACCCTGGAAGGGGAGAGGCTTGAGGTGGTCAGAATCGGGCGCACCGATACGGATGAGAGCACGGCCCTCTGGGTGCCTTCTATCGAGTTGGTAGTCGCGGGAGATGCGGTCTATGACAACACGCATCCATATCTAGGGGAGTCATTCAGTAAACAATCAAGGCTCGAATGGATTACAGCGCTCGACAAGATTGCGGCTCTTCATCCAAAGATTGTGGTTGGTGGCCATAGTGACCCAAGCAAAGTCTTCAGTCCAAATGCTATTCACGAGACCAAGGCATATTTGGAAGACTTGGAGCGCCTCAATCAGGAAACGTCAAGCGCTGAGGAGTTATATTCTCGCATGTTGGAATTGTACCCCACTCGACTGAACGTGGGGTCGGTATGGGGGGCGGCAAGTCTCGTGAAGAAATAAGTACGGATATTGTGCCTCTGGTTACTACATAGATCATGGTTGATCGGGGAACACATTGCTGTATCTTATTCGCGAAACTTGGACGTCTAGCCTAGTGATAATATTTTGGGGTGGTTACTATACAATCTATGGCTGGTTGCGTCATAAATACATACCTCAATGCTAGATGGATTCCTTCTTGACTCAAATTACTAGTTACTATTCGTGCTCAAGCAAATCATGTTGATCTTTTGTTGATCTATTTAGCTGCGCTGAGCCCGATGAATTTCATTATATTGCACTAATATGTTCTAGTGCGTGTACATCATTTTGTGAAATCCTAACGCAACAATACTGATCAAATAATAATCAAGACTAAAGTACTCTGCTTAATAGCAACAAGAATAGATTGTTAGATTGTGTCAACATGCCGAGAATAAGCAAGGCAATTGGCTAGCTAAATTTCCACACCAACGATATCGTTGATGAAAAAAGAAAAAAAAAACTCCAAGATAGTGAAGCCCCAGTCATATCCAGGTGTTTCATTCTTGATTATTAGAGTGCTTGCCTCAGGAAATAGCTCCGCAATAACACCTTTGTGGCCATCCTCTGGGCAATAAGGAGTTAACAAATAAGGAGCCACTGTAAGGTAAGATGAAGCCGATTCTACGTCGGGAAGGCGAATCGATGTGACTGTAGAACCGATGTGCTGCCGTAGGATTCACGAGACAGTAGTTTCACAATAGCACATGATTCAAGATAGGTTCTAGGGAGGAGGGAAATTCTCACCGAAAATTACATTTACTAATCCTTAATGAAGAGCTGAAGCCGCGCATCAACAGTCCCACTATGATGCTACGAAGCTAAAGGGAAAATTTTCTTTACTTGCTCGGTAATCCCGCCGATATCCCAAAGACATTTATAATCACTAATCCTCAATGAGGGGTAGTATTCTTCCTTTCGTCAGCGCTTAATCTGGTTAATGAAGTCGAACTCACTTCCTTTTCGATACGCATAGTACGTCCGACCGTTCTCTTGCACAAACCACACAAGGCTACGGACGTAAGGAAAACAATTACTTCACAATATAATCACTAATCGTCAATGAGGGGTAGCCGAACCACAAAGGCTACGGGCGGAAGGAAAGCAATTACTTCACTTGCTCAGCAGTCTCGCTGACATCCCAAACAATATAATCACTAGTCCTCAATGAGGGGCGGCTAATCCCCACCTCAACAGACCCACTTGCGGAGTTCCGCAACCTTAATGCATGGGCCACATCACAGGAGCGAGGTATGCTAAAATGTCAAAATAAGTAATCAATAAACTACCAGTGACGTGTCTCATGATTACGTATTACAGGTCCAGTCGGCAGATATTGCTAGGGCCATCCGAGTTGACCCGGAATAGAGTACATGTATCCTCGAGTAATTTGTCTCGATAAATACAATATCGGAAGCTACCTCGACCAAACACGACCAAACTTATTACTCACTGACGAGAAGATCAAGAAAGATGCCCCGGTTCCAGAGTTCTTTCGACGGCGCAGAGCTTTTCTTTCGAGACTATATTCCCTCTTCAGTCACTGCACCATATAATGCAAACAGTCAACATGGCGATAAGCAACAGCCAGCGATAGTTTTCTTGCATCAATGGCCGCTGTCCTCAGCAATGTGGCAGCCTTTGATGGTGCAACTCACTGAGACCTACCGACTCCGCTGTATTGCTCCAGATCGACGGGGCTTCGGGCGGAGCGACTGGAATGGTCTCCAACCAGACCGAAGTGAGATCGACTACGAAGTATTCGCCAGGGATGTTGTCGATCTTCTCGAAAAAATCAAAGTGGGAAAGTTCATCTTCGTTGCAGCCAGCATGGCTGGTGGGGAATCGATTCTGGCATACCTGTCCAGTGATTATGTCCGTCAACATTGCCAAGTACGTGCTGCATATTGTCGTCCCTCCTCCCTGTTGATTTTTCCTCCCCTTAAAAAAGATTTAATTGATTCTGACGTCTATTTTAAATCAAAAGGGATTTATATTCACAAATACATCTCTTCCATATCCTGTCGCTACGCCCGAGTTCCCTCAGGCAACACCTATCGAACTATGGAGCCAGGTCATAGGTGCAATCCGTCAGGATCGTGTTGGCTTCTTTGCCGACTCATTCAAAGGGCCATTGGGTATCGGCAATAACGAAGTCCCTGTCAATACGCTTCAGCATTTTGAGCGGATGGCTGAGGCCGCGGACGCTCTTGCGGTTGAGCGCGCTATGCAAATCTTCACCCACTACGACTTCAGTGAAAAATTAGCAGCTCTGGGGCAATCTGACGTCCCTATTTTAATCCTGCACGGTGACTCGGATGCTGGGACCCCCGTGGCAGTGAGCGCAGCTCGCGTGAAACAGATTATCCCCAGAGCGAAAGTGAAGGTGTATGAGAATGCAAGTCATAGTACGAAAGCCCTCCCGCCCCCCTTCCTTTCATCAATGAGAGAAATAACTAACAGACACCGTTCTCAGTTCTTATAATCACTCATTCCCAAAGGATGCTCAGTGATGTTGTCGAGTTTGTGGGTTCAATGTCGGCCTCTGTATCACAGAGCTAAGAGAAGAAGAATGCGTGTCCCAAAAACCAAATCTCAGCAGATTGCAAGAGCAAAGTGTGTAGATCTCAATAATAAACAATATTATCTGCTGTTCAATTTGAATCATCACTTAGACAAATGTATATGCTTTAGAGTTAGGCAACTGAGTCGACGGAACCTGGGATCGTCAAAGCTTCAAACTAATTTCTGGACAGCCCGAAGGAGCTGTGGTGAAAGAAGTTGTCAAAGGAGGCATCTTCAACCCATTAGCGTCCTCAATTGTTCTTGTTGCTTTTGACAAAAATCAACATCTCTGATGGATATTTCATTAGCCTGACCAAGACGTACTTCTAATAATTCTTCAACCTAGGCATTGGATCACTGTTACTTAGACCGGGTCCTGGACAGTAAAAAGATTGCCATTTGTGTATATAATCAGGAGCTTTACCCCTCGCATTCTGAGATCTTCCTTCCTACAAAATTCTTCAGCGATAACTGAATGGAATGAATTCGAGTACTTGAAAGGATCTGGACACTTTTCAAAAGTACAAAATATGAAGTTGATAGCCCACAAGCGAAACTCAAAGCTTGGGTTGGCCGTACACGCGATCCAAGCTCAAAAAATCCACCTCATTCAATCCATAACTCGCTAGCATCTCCTTAGCTCTCGCCTTTTGCTTATCTATCCTTTGTCTTAGCGCATTGCCCTTCTTGTTCTCGTTCTTTCCCAGTTGCAAAACATGCACCTCGTCAGGGCCATCAACGATGCGCATTGTACGTCCGTTTGCCCACATGGCCGCGAGCGGTGTATCCTGGGATACTCCGGCAGCTCCGTACGCCTGCATTGCACGATCCAGTACCTCAAGCATCATTGAAGGTACTTGTACTTTCACCTCGGCAATTTCTTTCATTGCAGCTTTGGCACCCATTTCATCAATTGTTATCGCGGCATTCAGTACAGAAAGGCGGGCTGTATCGATTTCGATGCGTGAGCGGGCTACTCGCTCAAGTTGAATCCCGTGAGAAGAGAGAGTCTGCCCAAAGGGCTTCCTTGCTGGGTCGTTCAATCGCGCAAGCAGATACTCGAGCGCTCTTTCGGCCTGAGCATAGTCAGTGTTAATCGTAAAAACGAGAAATGAAGTGGTAGGTAGACTAGACTAACAGCACCGATGGAACGCATTGCATGATGAATACGTCCCGGTCCGAGACGACCCTGGACAACCTCAAAACCGCCGCCTGGACGTAAGATCATATTTTCTGCAGGAACACGGACATTGTTGAAAGTGATATGTCCATGTCCGTGGGGAGCATGATCAAATCCGATAACAGAGAGCACACGATTAACGGTTACGCCGGGGGTATCTACCGGGACCAGGATCACAGACTGCTGCTTGTACTTGTCTGGGTTCGAGGGATCTGATTTACCCATCACAATATAGATCTTGCAATTTTCGTCACCTGCACCACTGCTCCACCTAGAATCAGGTCGTCAGTAGTTTCCTAATCAAGGTTGTTTTCAAATGAAGGGATTAACTTTAGCTGGGAGGGTTTAAACTGGGAACAAAATGAGCAAGAATCTGCAAACGGGATTTTGCCATGAGGAAAGAGAAGATTCGATTTTTTACCATTTCTACTGAAAATTAGCTGAATGTATTGATTCGAAAAGGTGGAACTCACTTGTCCATTGAGAATATAGTTATTGCCCTCCTTTCGCATCGTAAGTTCAATGTTTGTCGCATCACTCGACGCGACCTGGGGTTCTGTCATCAAGAAGGCGGAGCGAATGACCCCATTTAAAAGAGGCACGAGCCACTTCTGTTTTTGAGCTTCCGTGCCATACTTGGCGAGCACTTCCATATTCCCAGTATCGGGCGCATTGCAATTGCAAGCCTACCAGAGTTAACAAAAGTGTACAAGGTACCAGAAATATGATAAGATTTCACTTCAGAAGACAGTAAGGGCGGGGTTCGACGAGCAACTTTCCACATACCTCAGGAGCAATATCGCTCTTGCCCAGTAGCTCCGCCATCAAGCCATACTCCAAGTTACTGAACCCAGCACCTTCCTTGAAGTGTGCTTTTGGCAGAAACAAGTTCCATAGTCCGAGAGATTTTGCCTTGCGTTTCAAGTCCTCGAGAACGGCAGGATGAGTGCTAAATCGAGATTTGGTATCGTAGCCATTTGCGTTGAGTTGCTGTGCAAATACTGTATCCGCGGGAATGCAGTCTTCTTCCACGAATTTCTCAACCTGGATGCCACTTAGTTTGCCCGGAGATGAAGGGAAAACATTGAACCCACAAGATCCAGTGTCTTCTTGGCTCTTTCGCTGACGAAAGGTCGTGCAATCACAGGGATCCGTTGTGAGGCAGAGACGTAGCCCTTCGCGTCATTGATTAAGTACGGCAAAGACATATTGAATTCGTATGAGAAAATTATGGTAGATTCAGGACACAAGATGGATCGCGATAATTAAAGGCGGGGCTCAGGCGGGGATTCGGTTTTGGTTTTGGCTTCGGCTTGTGAATTATAGCCGAGGTTCGGTCGTCATCCCACTGAGCTTCTCCCAACTGAACTTAAAGTCATCAGTTGCTTGAAAGTCTAAATCCTAATTACTAATCTTAATCACTAATCATGGCTGTTGCATGACACAAGGCGAAGGCAAGCCTGAACCCACAGGCAATGCAGCCAGCGCTTCTTGAAGTGGATAGTCTCAGGCTATCTCACGTTAGTCAAGCATTCAAGGTTTTGTCAATGGAGAATTGACCTCACGAGTGTGAAGGTGCGGATACTTAGAACTCAGGGAGGACACTAAGCAAATTGGCCGAGGCCCTCAACAACGTAGAACGCCTATATACGAGGATCTAAAGTCAAAGTGAGAAGGTCCCTCTTGGAGGCTGACAAGGCTATTCAATCCCAATTACTCCATAGGCTACAAGTTGTGGTCCATGGAGCCGCTGTGGCCTGCTGGTTGGGCCTGTCTAGGAATCTCGACTCGGCCGAAAGTACTTGCCCATGGCCGTTCAGCTACACAGCGATTGAGGACTTTGTTCGACGAAGGACGAACGTCAACCCCTTTGATTGGTTGCGATCGGCTCGCGCATCTCATGATTCCCTGACAGATTTTGAACGATGTCGGAGCGGACATTGTCAGTCCTGGCATGTCCCAAACTGAAATTAGTTCCGAAAGACACGGTACCTCGGTTAGCTGTTCAACCGTATTTATTTACTAGTAGATATCTATCTGTTAACCTCCTGCAGCAAAATACCACGCATTAGCTTCTCGTCCGTAATCACATTTTCTTTAGTGTAGGAAACTTTTGAGACGTCATTCCGAAGTCGTTCCGCCTGTCGCGTCTCAAGAAGAGCCAAGCCAGTTCCCTAAGAACTCAAGCTGTCCTTTAATATTCTGCTCAAACCAATCCCCGGTATAGATATCAAAATGACCTGCGCCATCAATATACAAAAGCTGCTTTGGCTCTCTGGCCTTTTCGTAGGTGGCCATCTGAGATGCCGTGGTGACAAGGATGTCATTTCCAGGAATGACCATCAACAGCGGAGTCGGCGAGATACGATGCACCATACTCTGTCCTTCAAAAGCTAGCATATTGAGCTGTGTCTGAACTGTCACAGAGTTCTCCCAACGACCACCGCAATCGTACGAACCGCGCACCTGCTCATAAGCATGAACACCGGGAAACATGGCAGTGGTGGTCCCTGACTGCGCTGCTTCCAAGTTTTCCGCAATAAGCGGAACCCTTTCTGGTTCTGATCCTGCAATGATGCGAGCACGCTCTTTCAGAATGCCCGGGATTCGGTCTTTGAAGGCCAAGGATCGCGTCTCTCCAGAAACTGCAGGACATTGGACGATAGCAGCTTTGATCCGTTTGTCCACGGCAGCTGCGTATAAAACATTCCCTCCAGAGAAACTCGTGCCCCAATACACGATGCGAGTATCATCCACATTAGGCAAAGATGTTGCGAAATTGAACGCATCGTAGTAGTCGGCTTGTTGAAGGGGCGGGTTTGACTCTTGCCGCGGTAGTCCATCACTGTCACCCCAGTTCCGATTATCATAGAGAAGCACACTGTACCCGGCTTGCTGGAATCGATCCGCGAAATTTGGAAGCCAATAGTGGCGGACACCACCGAGCTATTTGTCCCAAACGGACGAGAATTAGCCAATTTCATAAAAAGAAAAATCAATATCTCAATAATTACGGATTACGCACCCCATGGGTCATGATCACACACGCCGATTTCTTAACTTGGGGATAGAACCATCCCCGGAGCATAGTGCCATCACGAGCTTTGAACTCAATGGTTTCACGAGCGAGGACCATTGTTGAAAAGATATTTGTTGTTCTAGGTGTAAGTCGAAATTGAGGGTTGCCGAATTGGTTGTTTGAGAACGACAAATAAAGTGGCACAGGCGATACTCCTTTTATTCAATGGATTGACAATGGGGCTATCCACTACTTGGTTTGTCAGGAACCCATGTAGTGGAGAGGACCCATCGTCAGTCCATTAAATAAGCGAACCTCGGTCAACAATGGACGAGTAATCCGAAAATCATGAAATATTGATCACTCCCTTTATTCAGCGGGCTGAGAGTGGAGACTAATTATGAGATCGGAGACCACGGGAAGACTGCGCCTCCAGGTGGGGAACGCCAAAAAGTCACTTCTCAAAAATCGCGTGGTACACGTGACATAAACCAAAAAAATAGATCACAAAAAATCACAAATTCTAGAGCTACGATTTCAAGTTTGTGGTTTAATATTAAAAGAAATATTCAAATTTCAAAGGGTCTTATTCTGAATAACAATTGACGTTTTAGTGTTCTTTGCCTAAAGGCGCAGCATTGCCGGGAGGTGGTGGTCCGATCCCCCAATTATCCACAACAGGGCCCGCGAACGAACCAGTAAATCGCACAGATTGGAGATCAGAACTGGATTCATACACTATCAAATTCTCGATCTGTTCAAAAGAGCATCCCAGGAAATACCATCAAGGCCGTTACTGGATGTATGTGCGCCATCAACAGACTGCTGGTAGTGCACGCAGCATAGAAGGTTAGTCGTGCACCTAGACTGAGATCAACATTGTTTTCAGGACCGTGAAGCGCGCCGCCAATGTCATTCAAACCACCTCGTCGACAGTATCCTCTGTTTGCCCATGCCACGCTACTACTACCCCAAATTTCGTATACTCTCTGTCGCAAGTGTGGCCTGGCAACCGCTAGGCACATCTGAGGAACGGAACCTCAAGGCAATCGAATGAATGCATAGTACTTTGAGAGGCTAAAACTTCTGTAATGACGATGGCCGCTGGTCAACGTGTGCTACAGTTATTAGTATTCACTGCACTCGAATACGGTGTACTTACTCCGATGGTGGTGTGAGTGCCTGTTTGATTCTTGAGCTCCGTCGTCTGCCTGATTCCACATTCAAAGATCGTTTCGATACCTTCTTTGGGCTTTTGTTCGCTACCGATCCCTTTGGTGACTTCTGTTTCTTGCTTCCTGCCCCTACTCTCGCTCTAAGCTCGTGAACTTCCTTGACCAAGTCACAAACACAGTTGAAAATTAAGGCCTCATATTCGTGAACTGTGTGTTGATGCGAAAGTGAGGCCCCAAAGTCTTTCTGTTGTGCATCTTCGAAACAACGGAGACCCGAGAGCATGATCATGTATGTCGCCTTGAACTTCGCCCTGGATGTGGTTGTCCTTTCCTCCATGACTTCCGCGACTTTAGGCTCAACATCAACAAACAGGTCCCAGAACTTCTCTCTTTGTATCCCCCCACAGCACCACTAAGTAGCTAATTGATGCAGCAAAAGTTGCTTTTCAAGGCACCAGTAAGAATATAGAGCACATACAAGGAGGCTTTACTTCAGAAACCTGAGGAGGTTTCTAATTGTCTCTCTAATTCACAATCTAAGCGTATTACTACTTTGTGAAATGAAGTTTTGTTACAGCGATGCCCTAGATGACCTCTTCACGCCGCCGCTTTCTTCTCCTTCAACTTTGCAAACAATGCGCTCCTATCCCACCAAACCCCCGCCTCCACGATCTGTAGCCCGGCCGTCCCTTGACCCTCAACCTCACTTTTTCCAACCTTGAACATCAACTTTCGCCTTGCCAAAATGGGTTCATCCTCGTCACCACTCAGCCGAAAATGTGTGACAGCCTCCAGGAGTATCAAATCAGCCCCCCACGCTCCTGGATCTGAAGGATGAGCATATGAAGCGATGAGAAGAATGTTTGTCATCTCATGCTGAATGCCGCTGAACTGCCCAAAGAGTCGCCTCATCCACTCCCATATTTCTAGCCCGCCTTTGTAAATGGTGCCGTCAGTGTCGTAGAACATGCAACTTGGTGCGTACCAGTCGTAGAATGGACCAGAAAGATCTCCGGAATCGACTTGCTTGGCGTATTTCTCGATAAATGCAAGGGTTGGATGTTGACGTGTGGAACTATTCCATGTCCTCTCGCTGAGGACAATTTGGCTTGTCATAGTTCTGCTTCTTTGGTGGTGTCTTTGATCCTGAGGACTTGTGATGAATCTTGAATCTTGAAACGTAGGAAGTAGAAGTTGGTGAGCGAGTCTGTACGATCGCGCGATGCATTACTTATTATATCAGGCGGATGGTATTCACTTTGATCCACAATGGATCCTGTGCCATATCTGCCGTGCTGTATTCATTGTCGTCCCCGAGCTGTGGATTGTTTTGTGACCTAATTATGACGCCATACTTGCTCCGCAGATCTCAGAGACAGCATGCGGATGCGACATTGAATTTCAATCTTAAAGCTGTAACGCGATTTATGTTTTCGCAATCTCGTTTCTTAAGGCCGTAACCTAACTCATGGAATTCCTTACGGCCGTACCACGGTTCATGCGTGTTTTCTCAAAGGCAGGCAGCCTTTCTGTTAAGGCCGTAACGTGACTGACTCATGGCATTCATTCATCATTGGATGTGTATTTGGTGCGGGGTAGCTTTAAGACGATGCTTACTTATATTGCGGTTCTGGAACTCAAACTCATCTTTCCAAAAAAAAAAAAACCCCCCCGTATATTCTCTATTCTCCATACTGTCTGTCATCATGGCCCGCGAAGATCTTTTCTACCAGCCACCAAAGGGGGAGAAGTCAGGTTTACCTTATGACCCTTTTAAGAGCTTTGTTATACCTAGGCCTATCGGCTGGATTAGCACCAGAAGTAAAGATGGCGTCGACAATCTGGCACCATACAGCCAATTCACGAATGTCTCATTTGATCCACCCACCATTCTGTTCGTCTATATCCTGTTCTATGTCTAATTTTGATATGTTCTAAGCAATTTACCACAGATTTGTTGCCCACCAGTCTGTATACAAGATGCGCTCAAAGGACACCGTTCAGAATTGCATTGAGACGAACGAATTTGTCTGGAATATGGCAACGTAAGCCAGCAGCTCTACCCCAGGCAAACCACGGCTATATGCCTCATTTAACATAACCCAACGTAAACGGTTATATACTAACAAAATCCAGCTATGCTCTTCGCGAAGAGATGAATAACTCTGCGCGTGAATCCTGGGATGATGAATTTGTTGAATCAAACATCGCCAAGGCGCCTTGCAAAGTTGTTCGTCCTCCTCGTGTGGCGGACTCCCCAGTCAGCTTCGAATGCCAGGTTCAGTCCATTATTCGAATTCCAAACGAATCACGTGGCGAGGACATGTCTGGGCCCCACCTTGTGGGAACATCAGATATTGTGATAGGGCGCGTGCTGGGCATTCATGTGAAGGGCGAGTATATTACAGACACTGGGGTAAGTTACAATCTTCCTTTTCTGGTTTGATACATCATCTCTACTTTAGAGCCGGTGATGTCTGAAGACTGAATCACCCCATAACTAATACATTTTTAAAGATTTTCGACGTTCTTAAGGCTGTTCCAATCGCCAGGATGGGATATCATCAGTATACGCATGTAACCCAGGCTTGGGACATGAAGGTACCCATGATGCCAGACGACACAATGTCTGCAGGAGTACTAGGTGGAAACTTCGATGATGTTAAGCAGAGTGTCAAGGCAATCGAAACGAAAGGAGAGGAAGCAGAGAAAGCAGAGTAAGGTTTGTCAGCCTGCGATTTTATGAGGACTATTCTCTACTGTAGATATGGTGTTATTCTCTTTTGTAGATACGGTGCAACTTTCCTTTAGTAGACTCTTCTTTCCGAGGATAATTTTTCATAGAGAAGGATATCCAAAGTGGAAAGACTAGAGAATAGAGATTCCTAACCTTGTCTATATCTGAGTTTAATTCCAAATTCAATTCTGAATAGAGAAGCGACATCTCAATACTTGACCTTAGCTCCTTTCCTTTCAATGTGGCCACTGTCCCCGGTCCGCGTGGTACATGATGCAGAGTCGATGTTCAAGACCTGAAGGGAACGAAATGAGTCGGGTCTTATCGCTCAACTCTCCACCTGTCTCTCTTTTATAATAAGTTCTAAGTTAAAAATATATAACCCTTTGAATAAATCTGATTAATTTTGATTTTTAGTAAAATCAAATCAAATCAAATCAAGTCAAATCAAGTCAAATCAAATCAAATCAGATTTAGTCATAATTAAATCGAATGAGTGGATTATTTTTTCTCACGCTAGTACCTGCTCTCCGCACCACTTATAGACACGATTCTCGTCATTTGCACACTCTTACGAGACCGCTGATCTTCTGAGCCCGCCACGGCTCGATTGGCCTCCAAATCAAACGAAAATTTTCGTCACGCAATGAGTACTAAATCTGTGGTAACTCTCTCTCGCCGCCCTCTTGAAGCGCATTTTCTTCCCTTCTATCCTCCGCAGATCTCCATCTCATATACCAAAACCAAAGAGCGACTGTGACAAGAGTGAGGCAGCCGGCTACCACAAAATATGCCCACCACATTCTTGAGATATTTACAGCAGAACCTTGGAGATCGAAGATACCTGCGCTGAAAATCGACTTGGGGAAATCAGTACGATAGAGTGAGTGCAATATACGAAAAAAGTAGTGAACTCACCGCAATGAAGGCTCCAGGTAGAAAGACTAAGGTCAGAATCGATATTGTTTTCATGGCCGTGCTATCGCGTTTGGCGGCTTTGACGAGGAGAAGGTTAACCTTGCTGTCTCGTTGAGAAATGAGGCTGTACAGCTACAGAGGTGTCAGGATTTTGTGCCGCGATGTTTCGGTTTTACTAACCACATTGATCTGTAACTGAACTCGTTTCTGCAATGCTAGCGCCTGTGTCTTTCTCATCTGGCTCAGATTAAGATGGTAGTCCATACACTGAGCAGTCTGCACGGTTTCTCTCTTTGACAAACCTTGCAAACCGCGCTCCAATCTCAGCGTTTCTAAGACACTCAGCGTATCTTTGCAGAATGCTCCCCAAGTCCTCTCAAATTCCGTAACGTGTTCCATGAAAATCAGATCGGTACTGCAGGCGTGGAGGTCCCTGGTCAGAGCTTCATACTCAGTGTTCCATGCCGAGGGCCGGAAACTGAGACTTGTATGGCCGGAGGCTCGTTCTATCCTGGCAACTTCACGATCAAGTTGTTCTCTGAAAAGTTCACTGGCATATCCAAATTCCTCGAAGACTATACTGAGCAATAGCAAGGGGTTCTTTTGCACCATACCTTGGCGAACTTGAAGCCGGTCCCAGAGGGCATTTATCTCAGAAGTGTTGTAGTTGAGGACGCAGGCTTTGGCTGAGCGCTCCGCGATATCAACTCGGATAACTAGAGACAGATTGCTCACTGGTGAGTATGGCGTCTGTACAACCACCGCTTTGGGTAGATTATCATTAGCATTTATAGGGTGAAGGTGTTCTGACTAGGACATATTGTTCAACATACATAACGAGGTAGGAACATCAAGTCCTTGGAACTCCTCATACTCAACGAAACGGGCGAAGGAGCCATTATTTGCAAAAATGGATTGAGCAAATTCTTTGGGAAACTTGCAGCTTTCTACAAGTTGGGTGAAACATTCTGCAGACATAGACAAAGGCATTGATCCAGAATTTCCCAAGATACCACTGGAATCTGTGTCAGAATTGCAAAAACTGCGACGATTCCGAGTAGGCCATCTTACACCAGTCGCAAAGCACTTGTTGACTTGGATGGAGTTCTACCAACTAGTCAGACTTGGGTGTTCAGATACCGACGTGGAGATAGATGGGGCTGTACATTGCAGAGCCGTTCTCAGGAATTGTGTCTGGATGGAATAAGCGCCTGGCAGTCTCTTGGACTAGTGGCTGCTCCTCACAAGTCGCCTGCATCAACTCTAAGATAGCATCTCCATCCCGGCCCCAGCCGGCGTTACCTGAATCACTTATAAGCAAATCAGCAGTTTATACAATCGTCTAGAACTTACAAGATTGCTCCTCTAAGCTCCCAAAATATCGAACGCGCTCCACGCCATGTGTAAACTTGAGGTCGCCAAAATACTTTTCATATAGGACGTCATCCATATCAAACCAAATTTGAGTTTATGGGACTTTTCGAGCTTTGTAGAATGCAAATCGAAAGACTGGTGGTTCTTCTACGAAATGGAGGTTGACGTGTCGGGCGAAGCCTCTTCAGCCGCACACTACTAAATGAAGCCGTCTCGCGTCTATCTTACACGTGATCGAGCCTGAGATTATCCATGGCCGGGGCATGTAGCCAGCGGAAGGTATTGTGATAGCACACACACGATAATATGGATGAATTTAATTGAGTTGGAAGAATTGTCGATTGATTGATTACAGGCGTTCCAGTTGATTGATTGATTCTGTCATACGAAGCGTTCGGACAAGTCGAGACTGAGGCAAGAAAAAACGAAGTGCAAGTACGAGTACGAGTACGAGAATTTTAGGTACGAAGGCGGGCGGCATTGAAATCCGTTAGCGCCAAACTAGCGGTCTAAGCGAGTCATCTAAAGTAGTCTCCCCACATTCAAACTCAACAACTTTACTTGAATATTACCAGCTTTCTATTAATCCAATTGGTTTAAAATTTTTAATATGGGGAAACCTGCGTCTCTTTCTCAAAAGATAGCTTTTTTGGTTCATTGTGAATACGTTGCGGTAGTGCATGCTGCGAAAAAGGCCGGTATCCCTCAAACTACGGCTAATAATATCAAACGACGGGCCGACGCGCTCAAAGCGGAGTGTGAGGCACAAGGATGGCCACCTCCTTCGTACCAAGAGCAAATTGAACGGAAAGTCGGTAGTGGAGCAAAGCCAAAGACGTCAGTTGAAGAGGTGTCGAAGTTATTAGATGCTTGCACACTTAACAGAAGGCAACGAAAGAAGCTCTGGCATGTTGTTGCGAAAGAGGAGGGGTTCTTTGACTACCACCGTCGAACGATCGAGAAGAAACTCCGCGAGCGAGGCCTTCGTAGGGCCAAATCGACGAAGAAGCTCTCTTTGACAGATATTCAAAAGGCACAACGTTACGAGCTTGCACTTTCCCGAAAAGACTGGGGTTTGTTAGAGTGGCGGATGGTGATCTTTTCTGACGAAGCTTCAATTGTGGTCTCAGCAAAGCGTGGCATGCAAAATATCTCTCGATTTGTGGACGAACGATATCATCCCGATTGCATTGAGCGGCGATATAATAACTACTCAGAAGCGATGTTTTGGGGATGCTTTACATACGATCACAAAGGCCCATCTCATGTCTACTACCCTCAAACTGCCGAAGAAAGAGCCACAGACGATGCTATACTCGACGAGCTAAATAATAAGGAAATCGAAGCTGAGTGTCGTGCTGCGTTTGATGCTCAAGAGAGAGCAAAAGAAGCTGAATGGGATCGGAAAGGTCAACGATGGCCAGCGAAAAGAGCGAGTTGGGAGGTATATTGGAAGAATCACAAGTATAAGAGAGATGCTCAATCTCGGGGAGGAGTTGATAACATTCGTTATATTAACGAAGTGTTAAAACCTAAGCTTATTCCTTTTTGGGAAGAGTTAATGGTTCAACGACACGAACCTGATTTGTTTGAGGACGAGATGTTACCGTACGTTTTTCAACAAGATAACGCTCCTTCTCACGCAAGCAAATGGACTCAACGAATCCTCAAGCAAGCTGGAATTCCTCTCTACGAGCATATAGGTAATTCAGCAGATCAGAACGCTATTGAAGGCGTGTGGATGCCAATGAGAATTGAAATTACGAAGCAGTGGGATGCCCCTCATACGATTGAGTGGACAGATCGAGCTTGGAGACAGACTTGGGAAGATATTCCTATGGATAGAATTCGTGCATTAGTAGCCCGTCAAGCGGCAATTAATTCTTTAATAATTGAATGTGAAGGTGGTAATGAATTTCATGGGTAGTACTTAATTTGTAGTATAAATTGATAGGGAAGCGGGGTACTTTTTGGTGCCAAGCCTGGCTAGAGTCATTTACGTAAAATCGGCGCTAACGGATTTCAATGCCGCGCGCCTTCGTAGAGATTTCTCTCGGTTACAGTGCCGAGCGAAGCGCCTTCATGTTGCCAAGTGCTTGCAGTCACGTGTGGAGCTTGAATCAGCTCAACGGGTAGATATCAGAAGAAGTTGCAAGACGAGAGAAAGACCCAGAAGCAACCACCGAAGGAGTATAACCGATTCGAAATTGATCCCTACCTACTTTTTCATATGTTTGGCCCATCTTTTCCATTTCCTCCGCGTCAACCGCAACCGGTTTTTCTGCCCCCAAGCCTTCACCGCCCTGGAAAATCAGATTAGATCGAGCTCCATCTGATAAGATTTGCAGCCCCCCTAACCACAAATTTCTGTATCACCTCGTCCCCTCTCACTCCCGGTCATTCCCCATGCTACTGTCTTATATCTTCTTTCTTCTCAGCTGGACCTCAATAGCATGGGGCCTCTCAAACCGCCCCTCAGACTTCTGTTTCGGAGGCTGCGAACTCGCTCTCGGGATCTTCACGTTCAATTCCACCACTCCAGATCACGACCACCGTTCCCGAGCACAGAAAGCGTGTGATAACACTTTCCAGATTCCATCTCTGTATCTCTGTTTAAGGATCTACTGTACGGAAAATGAGCGTCTGAGGGGTTTAGATGCGAAGAATGAGACGTGTAGAAGGGAAGCGGGTGTGAGTCTCCCGCCTTGGGAGATTGTGGATCAGTATGGTGAGGAGGACGTTAATAGGCTGAGACATTTGATGGAGGAAGATATTGAAGGGGGGAGGGAGGGGAGTTTGAGTGAGGTTGTGGTTCTTTCGAGGGGGTTGTTTAGGTTGGCTTTCGATACTTTGGTGAGTGTTTGTCTGAAAAGTGCTCCCCTTCTCTTTCTTCGGGTGTTTATAGTGTTGTATGGGATGGTAATTTGGGGGGGAGGGGTCGCTGATTTCAGGGCTTACTTATTTTAGGATGCGGTGTTTTTTGAGGCGAGGATTCATAATGCTTATGGGTAAGTGGATCCGTCGGGTTTTAAAGTATATGGCTAAATATAAGGAAGTCGTGCTATGTACTACCTCTGGGTCGTAATCATCGCTATAGGTCTCTCCTCGCATCTGGGACAGTATCTCTTAACCTCACGACATCATCATCCCAAATGGCAATCCCTACCTGGCGACGACGAAGAGGGCGATACCATGGAAGAACCCTCCATGAAATGGAAAAGAAGCATTTTCGATAAACCGTACGTTTTAATTAAGAGATACGTCACTGTCCCCGCGACGTTCGGGTATAAACGATCTCAAAATGTGGGGTGGTGCACGATCCCTACTCGAGTTCAGAGTCTTGCCATTGGAGCTTTTGTTGGTATCAACATCGTGCTATGCTCATGCAGTTATCGAGTTTTTGCAAATAATATATAGTACGCATTTTCTCTTTAGTTCTTCGTTTCTTTGTTTCTCCAATTCTAGATCCTCTCATTCATTTCTGCATATGAAGGAAAACAAGCACTTACACTTCACCAGCTGGCCACGCGTATCCGATCAAATACTACGCTACTTCGCTGACAGGACAGGTATCATCTCAACAGCCAACCTCCCTCTCATCTGGGCATTTGGAATTAGGAATAATACCCTGCTCTGGCTAACCGGGTGGGATTTCGCAACGTATAATAATTTCCATCGCTGGGTTGCGAGGGTTTCGACATTGGAGGCCGTGTTGCATTCACTTGCTTATACGGTTATGATTGTTGCTGGTATGTTTGTTTGTGTTCGGGGAGTGATGTAAAGTTTGGCTAGGAAGGCTGATTTGTTGATATAGGAGAGGGATCTGTTAAGGAGGCTTGGACTTATTACCTTACTTATTATCAGCAGAAGTATTTCGTCAATGGGGTCTTGGTGAGTTGGAGAGTTTTTACTGGTTTGAAGTTGAGCTGACTTTTTGTCGTATAGGCTACGATACTCATGGTTGCGATCCTGGTTGCTTCCGTCTATCCACTGAGAAGGAATTTTTACGAAATCTTTCTTTGGTTGCATATCGTACTTTCCATCTTCGTTATAATCACCATGTATTAGTAAGTCATCCATCCACAGTCCTCAAAATCCCTACTTATGTGCATTCCAGCCATGTCGAAATCTTCCGCGGATATACAAACTACATCTGGCCCTGCGTCTTCATCTGGGTATTCGACAGAGCCGTCCGATTTCTCAGAACCATCTCATTCAACTTAAAATTCTGGAACACGAAAGCCGTCACGGCATACGGCTCTCGAACCAACATCGTTCGTATAGTCGTCCCATACTCCTCGTCATTCCTCAAACCTCGCCCTGGGACGTTTTACTACATATACACCCTCAACAGCTGGACATTCTGGGAAAACCACCCTTTCACACTCGCTTACTCAACCCCGGAATTATCGGATTCATCACCGTCAAACTCTCCCTCATCTTCCCTCTCACTCGGAACAATAAGTCCTCCACGAAGAGCAGCATCACCAATCCACGCCAACTTCAATCTCACAACCGCCTCCACCCCAACCTCAGCAATCCACATCCCCGAATCCGCAGCCCTCCTCACCCACTCCCAAGAAACAACCACCCCCTCCTCCTCCCTAACATTCATAATCCGCCCCTACAACGGCTTCACATCCCGTCTCCGCATCTCCGCCATCCACCGTCCCGCGACCCAACGCGTCCTCATCGAAGGCCCGTACGGCGAGACACAACCGTTCCATAGATACGAGAATGTGCTTTTCGTGGTGGGAGGAACGGGTATTGCTGTCCCGCTTTCGTATTTGAGTGTGTTGCTAAATGGGGAGGCGAGGACGAGGAGGGTGGGGGTTGTGTGGGCTGTTAGGGAGGTGGAGTTTTTGGAGGAGGTGCTTGGGAAGGATTTTAGTGGTAGGGGTGGGGAAGGGAATGTGGAGGCGGAGGTGGAGGTGAGATTGACAGCTTATATTACGAGGAGGGGAGGGGAGGATAAAGATGATGAGGGGGAAGGTATGGGTGTGGGTGTGGGCCAGGAGATAAGCATGGGAATGGGGAGAAGAGTTAAGGTGTTGAGAGGTAGACCGAATGTTTTTGACGAGGTGGAAAATGCGGCTCTTGAGGCGGGAGATGAATCACTGGCTGTTGTGGCTTGTGGGCCGGGTATGATGGCTGATGATGCGAGGAGGGCTGTTGTGGAGATGCTTGGGAGGGGATATGGGAGGATAGAGTATTTTGAGGAGAGCTTTAATTGGTGATTTAGAACTTGGGACAGAGAGGTGCATTAGAGTGGCGTCTTGTTGCTTTGGGTAGATTTTTTTTTTGGATGAGAGGTTGTTAGAGGTGAACTAAATCATGGAAAGTTATTGCGTTGAGTCTATTCCGAAGGGGAAATGCTTGTCAAAGCTTCATGTATTGAGGAAAGTGCCTTCGGAGGTTGGGGATGAGCGTTGGGGGGCCTGAATATTAAGGTCTTAATCGATCACAGCTTGACAAGGCGGTGAGGGCGGAAGACCCGCACACTGAAGCCAATATCAAAAGACGCAAGACACGTGAAACATCTCGTGCTTCCGCACATAACAACAAGACCTCTGAGCGCTGTTTTCATTCAGATGGCCATCAATCCGGCAACTTCGATATGTTGGGGGCCAACAAGACTGCACGTGCTCGCAACGCAGAAATGCAGCAAAATTGGATTGACAAGATCACATACTTCGATCGTAGCAACAACCGCTCTGGCGTCGAAGAGCTCGTGTCGGGCTACCAGAACAATCAATCGTGTCGAGTAGTCCATAGGTTTCAGGGAGCCTTCAACTACTGCTTCAAACTGCGCTTCGATGAGGATGGGCAGGAGTGGATTTTGCGTTTCCCTATCGAGGGCGACATTATGGACCCAGTTCGAAAGGTGCTTCGCGAAGCCACTGTCATGAGATTCGTGCGGGAGAAGACAACTATTCCAGTCCCCAAAGTCATAGCATCTGCAACTATCGCGGCACAGCTTTAGTAGCATTGGGGGGCTGCATTTGGATGAAGCTGGTCATGACCCGTCCTGGGCCGTTCTGTCCAATCCGATCACTCTGAAGATGAACGAGCTGGAGAAGTTAGGAGGTGTGGTCGTGAAGGGTAGATACTCTCCAAGGGATCTCCTCTCCTCTATATTTGTTAATGATATTTTGCTATGCAGGTCACCCTGGCCCTTTTGCCATGACGACGCAATACCTGAACTACCTCACCGAAAAAAGCATGCTTCACTTACGGGAAAATCCTAACAGCGTCGACGACGAAACGGAAGCACGCGACGCCTATCTATCTCGTCATGCGTTGAAGGCTACGGCCGGCCATTTCACAAGCAAGGACGACAAGAACGACCATAAGTTGTTTGGCGACGATATTCGTTTTGGAAATATACTCGTTGACCCAGAGACTTTCCAGATCACCGCTGTACTGGATTTTAAATTTTGGTACATCGCGCCGGCTCACTTTCTGAATTCCCCGCCTCCGTGGCTACTACTAAAAGAGCCATGGGAGTGGGACCAAAATGATGAGGAGGAGTACAAGGTCAAGTTTAGATCATACACAAAAATTATGGAGGAAGAGGAAAAAGCAAGTGGTCAAGACCACTCGTTCTCATTTTTGATGCAACAACATATGGACGATGGAACATTTTAGTACAACTTGGCAGTTCGGGAGAGCTTTTGCCTGCCGCAATTGATGAAGCATTGTTGGGCTTTGAAAGCCATGCAGGATTTGGAACCTCCCAGCGAGTTGGACTCATTTTTGAAATGTGAGACGGATCAGCTCCAGCATTTTGGAGGCGCGGGAGGGCTCAACGGCAACCCGGAATAAGATATTATGTTAGTCTGCACCAGATCTGCCTTGGTTTTGGTTGTCTAGTTTAACTGAAAGTCCTGGTTTGAGCTTCCTTACTTCATTCCCAGCCTCTTGCTTGATCGGATTTTCGCTCGGTTTCAGGCTGACTACTGGAGGAGTCATCATTAAGCGGTTTAATAAATCTGAGGAACCGATAGCTTAGGCTTTTAGGCTAGAGTTCAAGACTATTGATGAGGTGTGCGTATCCAATGCCACAGGAGTCCCTACACGCTGACATGATATTGTCGGGGAGGGGTAGTTGGAAGATGTAGAGTCTGTGTATACAAGAGCGGCCAGTGGGTTGGATTTCGAGAGAAAGAAACGAGCGTACATCCTACGTAGAGTTTGGGGGGAGAGAGGAAGAAGGAGAGGGGGAGGGGGAGGGAGAGAGCGAAACCTCGGGTTTTGTCACATTGCCAACCTCGGTTTGTACGTACTGACAGTGCGGTACATACAATACAAGATGATTGGCTAAGCGAGAATACGATGCGTATCTAGGGTTCTCGTCCTTCCCTCCCCTCGTTGGTGTCATGGTTGGTGTCATAGCATAGCCCAGTAGGCATCGGAGAGCAAGTCGTTGGAACTCCGGGGGCGTGGTGTGACCCTCTTGGCGGATAACACGCACCGAGTCTCGCTGATGTCCGATCCTTCCACCATGCTCGTCGTCGTCACTCGCTCTTATTCTCTCTGCAGCGAGGCAAGCGAGGCAAAATCAGGTTGGTGAGCCATGCTGAAAACCTTTATTATTTACCACCCACTATTCATTTGTAGGTATGTCATCCATGGATTTTCCCCAAGAGCCTAGATATCAGGTCTTATTTCGCATATGTTTACCCCGAACCCCTTCACCCCAATCTAATGTATTCATGTTCGCTTAGAGGCTCATTTCCCGCTTCCCCATTCGCAGACGCGACGGAGGAAGAGTCAAGCGTCGGAGGCCTTTGAATAAGTATAAGAGAGCGCAACCTCGCCCTACCTCGAGATTCGGAGCGTCGATCCCATCCCATCCCGTATTTATTCATCATTGCAGCGTCTCAACAGACAACAACCGTCGAGTCTATGGCCGACAAGGTCGATAGCAGCACCATCCAGCCACAGGCTTCCCATATGGAAGATGGCTTCAAGCACGATAACCGCCCAGTCCTCAAGTCGACCCTTGGTGATCTTGGTCTGCTAACAACAGTCAAGAGTTTTTGGAAGGTACGCCCTCGTCCTCCTTTGTATAGCTTGACTCTTTTAGGTTCATCGTGGACACCATGTTGACTAACGGTGCGAGCACTAGGCATGTCTTGTCTATAATCTCATGTGTATTGCGGCTGGCGTGGACGGCTTCCAAATCACTCTCAATGGTAACATCATCGCAAATCGCGGCTTCACCAGTCATTTTGGTTCTCCAACGCCACCGGAAACTACACCTTAGACGCCAACTACACCGCGCCATGGGGTGCGCTGCAATCCCTTGGGTAGCTCATCGGCATAGTTTCTTGAACCCGGTATCAGACAATATTAGCCGGAAGCTGACCATGTATTTGCTATGGATTATCCTTGCTGCTGTATGCTTAAATCCCCCAGCAAATAAATGACCAGAAGGTCGATCTTTTTTCGTCTCTGGTGTTGATATGCAAATTACAATCCCTCTTCCTCGAAACCTTTGCCAGAAACTGGCAGGACTAGGCGGGTGCGAAGATTCTTGCAGGCATAGGTGTTGGATATATTCAGGCGACTCTTCCCAGCTATGTCACCGAATAGGCACCAGTGAACATTCGTGGCGCCATGCTCTTTTCCTACGGCTTCTGGAACAGGATTGGAAGTTTCCTCGCTCCCCTTGTTCTTACACTCCGAGAAAGAGTTAACCCTCTTGACTACAAGGCCCCTATCTTGACACAGTGGGGCTTTTTGGGCTTAATGCTGCCCATCTGCCCATCTTCATCTGGATTCCCGAGACTGCGGGTATGTTGCACCGACGAATCTTGCTTTCTTCTCAAAAAAGAAGAGGGACAAGAAGAAGTTAAACATAAGTCTGGGCTATAAGAAAGGGGGGGAAGAAGAACGAACGAGTTAGTTAGTTAGCAGCAAGGAGTTGATTTTGTTTTTATGGGAGAGAAGAAGAAAGAAAACTGAGCTTACTGCGCTGCGAAAAAGAAGGGAAAGAATAGCGAATAAGCCAGTCGGTTGATGACAAGGAATTGCTTCAATCTTCTTAGGAAGAGGAGGAGGCCAATCTAGTTGGCCGTTGGAATCATTCTGAACGTCGTTAACGAAATCAATAGAGTAAATCTACGAGTATCGACTTGCTTGAACCACACATATGAATCTGAATCATGATGAAGAAGCCCTGCCCGATCTAAGCCACCTGCATCACTTAAGCAACCACACCCAAGAACAGAAACTAAATGAAATAGGAATTCATTGATAACAAAGCAAGACTTTGAGACTTAGACAACCTTATTCAGATGTAGTCCACTCAAAGAGATAATCCCTAAGTTCCTTGATATCGCTTGAACATAACAGTGAATAACAATTCAACTCAGCCACCATCCAGTTCAGCCACAAGGCAGAGGTACAGTACTGATGATACACTAAGCTCGAAGTAGTTACTGCAACGCATGGACTGCTTCGTCTCGAGCGCCTTTCCAAATCATTTCCACAACATTTTTATACAACACAAACCTCGTTCGAAGCACGACAAGCTTCGAGACACAGATTACCTTGAGCCAGATAAGGGCAACTCAAGTCCAGAGTCACCCTTTGTCCTATTCCCCGCTTGGCCTAATTTGGGCTAGCTTCGTTATGGCCTGCGCCTCGACATCCACCGAGGATCTCAAAAAGAAGAATAACGACGTGCCGTACATCGACCTCGAAATCGAAAATAATCACAATTTTAAATCCGCTATCCTCAATCAATCTCCGCCGCCTCCCCCGTACAATTACAATCACACCACTTGCGTTAAAGCAGCAGCAGCTATGGCACCAGAACCAGTTAGTTTGGGAGACCAACTCATCGCAGAATCTGAGGCTCAGCGCTTACGGAGAGCTGACGACTGCGACTACTATCGCGTCGTGGTCAAGATCGTGGTTGGTATTGTTGTTTTCATGGGAGTTTTGTACTGCCTTGGTCGCATGTACACCGAGTTCGTTCCGAAGGGATAGATTGATATCTTTTCAATAAAGGTAAGTTCATGTCGTGAAACATCAATTAAGGTACAGCAAGCTAATAGGCATTTCAGGATACTTGTGTGCCATTCTTTCGGTTGTCTTTCACTTGACCTTAGACTCTCCCTCGTACGTTGTCCTCTCCTTCAATGATAAAATAAATGCTTATTATTAATTCCAAGGTCGACTTTTCTCCGGATCTTCGGGGTTCGATTTCCTTTTCTACTTGCGCGTTCTGCAAGCAATGAATAAACACACATGAGACTCAAGTAGAGGCCGTTAGATATGGCACATAAGGTTGTTACCTGGCTTTGGTTTTGCGTTTGGTTTGTAGGCGGCAGCATGGTTGAAGCGCGCGTTGGCTTTGGGTGCCTCGTCTACGGCGGGGAGTTTGGGAGATACCCTTCAGCCCTGGCGTCTTGACGTTACTTTAGCAATCAATACATTGCTTTTCACGAACCCTTGTCTTGAATAACGACCCTTTGGTTCTTGATTAATAGTCTGTTAGGATGAGAACTGAATTATTCGGAGTTGATAAGTATGCTAGCTAAGGCCACCACTACTAAGGAGCGCAGAAATACTGCTTCGTTCGATACTCACAGATATGTTCTATGTTAACAGCAGCATATTTATCAACCCAACATAACGGCACTACGAGGCCCTTCTGAGACAGTCTGCTGATCTCTCTTGGCGACTTCTGATCATGCATTGCTTATACTAGAATCTCGCCCTTTTCGCTCTGCTCCTGAACGCCTAGTGTGTGCCGTAACTTTACCCCTTTACCTTAGATCATCTTCCTTGCTACCAACGACGACGGAAACTGAGATTAGCCAACTATATTTTCAGCATGATAACAAACATGATTCAAAAAGTTCTCAGAGTCCGTCTTTGGTAGTAAAGGCAGTACCTATCACTAAGTCCCGGGAGCAGTTAAAAGGTTCCACAAAAGCACCAAAATTGGAAATGATGTGGCTTATTATCGATATCGGAACCACTTCCCTTGTTAATTAATCTTGAAGCATTGGGCATCTGTTCTGGCAAGGAGCCGCCGGCGAATGTTCCGACCTCTCGTAAAGCACCCAGCTACTCCCTAACCCTAAGCACGTCGGCACAGAACGAAGCGGCTGTGCTGGGAGGGAAAATCGAGAAGTTGATCTGGAGCGCTCGTTTGCGAGCAATCCAACATCGTATCTCCGGTACGTCCCTTTTCACAGTTGTGCTTCTTCAGCATCAGATCCAGATGGCTATAGCATAACGTTAAAGCCTAAACTTGGGCATAACTGCGCGTTTTGATGCTATTTTGTGAGGCCTAAATTCTCGAACTGGTAAATTGGTAATATTGTCACAACTCAGGCAGGGCATGCACACTTCGGAGAACCCCTGGTATAGCGATTACATTTTTGGAAATACCAATCAGTCAATGCATTTCGCCGTAGTCTTAATCCAGACGCCAGACTTCAAAATTATGGAGCGAGAAGTTCTGCGAATTATACACTGCGTAAAGTTGGTTCCATCCCGACCTACCACAATCGTCGTACTACACCCAAAAACAACCGCAACCAAATTCCCAATCCTCGTCTGATCCTCTGGACGTCCATACATATTATCCGGAACCCACCCCATGTAACCCTTCTCCGTAAGCACAAACCTCCTCTTCTACGACGTCCGATCAAAACAAGCATAAACCTCCGTAAAATCATACTCCTTCGCATCGTACGGTACAGTGTGACAAATGAGTAGAGTAGAGTAGAGTAGAGTAGAGTAGAGTAGAGTAGAGTAGGGTAGAGTAGAGTAGAGAAGAGTAGAGTAGAGTAGTGAGCGCTACTCTACTCTACTCTAGTATAAATATTATACTACTCTAACTCTACTCTACTCTACTACTCTAGAGTAGTACTCGAGTAGTAATTATAGGACTAAAATCTAACCTAAATAAGACTAATACGCGGGAGCTTTACCTAAAGTAGCTTAATCGCGGCTTATCTCGTTTAAACCTTTAGTATAAAACGCTTACTTAAGTCCAGACATTTAATAACTTTACGACTAAGCGATTTATAAGTAAATGTTGGTCCACAGGTCCCTACATGAGCATACTTTGGGCTGGAAAAGGGGGTGCGGGTCAAAGTCAGGGGTCAGCCTAGCC
>MU270710.1:6540-22067 GCA_021432625.1 Leptodontidium sp. 2 PMI_412
ACGTCGGCGCCCTGCTCGAGCAGTACCCGGACGACCTCGACGTGCCCGTACAAAGAGGCCCTGTATAGCGGCGTCCACCCGCTTAAATCCGCGGCCTTGACGTCAGCGCCCTGCTTAAGTAGTACCCGGACGACCTCAACGTGCCCGTTCGAAGAGGCCCCGTGTAGCGGCGTCCATCCATCTAAATCCGCGGCCTTGACGTCGGCGCCCTGCTCGAGTAGTACCCGAACGACCTCGACGTGCCCGTTTAAAGAGGCCTTATATAGCGGCGTCGACCCGTCTGAAGCTGCGGCCTTGACGTCGGCGCCCTGCTCAAGTAATACCCGGACAACCTCGACGTGCCCGTTCGAAGAGGCCCTGTGCAGCGGCGTCGATCCGTCTGAAGCCGCGGCCTTAACGTCGGCGCCCTGCTCGAGCAGCAGCCGGACGACCTCAAAAACCCCAAAGTATGCGGCTAAGTGCAGGCTAGTCATCTGCTTTGGGAATGCTTGACTATATCCTTTGTGCCCGGACCAAGCCTTTCTAGTAATAAGTGCCTGACTTGACGCCTCGACCTGGGCGTGTTTCTGAAGGAATTCTAAAACGACCCCGCATAAAGTCGAAGCCATCCGAGCATGGCGGCCCCAATTATGTGCTGCGTAGTCGTATAGCTTGTTTAATTGAAGCCGTTGCTCAAACTCGTCATCGTCTTGGCAAACACCGCTCTCAAACTCGTTAAATGAGAGGTATGTAACGCAAGCTGCTGTAATATCAGTCTCTGCATTTGGAAACCATTGCTTTTGCGTCCGCTCGAAGTATTCCTGTGTTGTATAATGGACCAATCGAATAATCCTGCTTTCCTCGTCAACTGTAACTAACCCCGCACATACAGAAACTATGTCTTCGATTTCTGGGAGATTCTCTTTGTCGAGGCTAGATTCGCCAACTTCAACTCCAAGCGCGTGCTGAAGCTCCGTCGTAGCTAGTGGCCTATTTGCACAGGTAATCCAGAAGAGGACCTGTTTAGCAAGGTCTGCCTGGTCTTTGACCTGGCCATTAATTCGCTCCATTGCATTCTCATATGCATAGTCATATGCTCCTGATCCTGTGGCCAAATTGTTCAAAGCAGCTCGAACAGCCTTTGGCGCTCTCTTCCCGGTTAAGGATTCAAGATAGAGCCGCGCAAGCAAAAACCTTGCATAATTAGCGTGATTCATTTTATACTCGAGTAAAACACTTACATCCCCTCCACAGCCTTGATAATAGCAGTCTTAATTTCCTCTTGTAGTTCAGTAATTCGAGCTACAAATCCTGGAAGCTGGAACATATGGCCATCGAGGTATCTTCGCACGTCTTGTTCGCTAGCACGGATCTCTAGCTTTGGATTCCTCTCAAACTCCTTTTCGATGCTTGATATCGGCCGTGAAGTAGCAAAGAGATTTGCCCCGCACCTTTCCTGGACGTCGAAGAGGCTTGACAGGAATCTTTGCCGGCAGCCATCGGCAACTTGGCATTCGTCAAGTGCATCAACGATAATGAAGACTCGAGAATATGCCGCCGTCACGGACTGGAGAGTCCTCGAGATTTCGTCAAGAGATGGCTGCGTCCGCTTCTCTTTCTGCTTGGTATAGAGAGACTTCACACTGTCTGGGAGGGGGGACCACTCTTCGCTAAGCTGTTTAAGGAGACTTGCGAGCAAGTCCTGCGCCTTCTGTTCGTCTTTCTGCCGGAAGTTGCAGTACAGGTACGCAATACCAATAGTCGGATCGTTAGAAAACCGTGTATTGAGCTCGTCCACTACGATTGAGCTGAGAATTGTCTTTCCAGCTCCAGGGATTCCTGGGCAGAACAAGGTCTGCCTCTTGGTCTCTAGCCATGCCTGGAATTCTGCTGAGTCTAGAAGCCATTGGCCAGTTCCTGGCTGTCGGCGACTAATGAAGTCGTGCTGCTGAGCAGTGTAATCGGTAGGAGTGAGCCAGGTGAGAATAGACTGACGCTCGTCACGACTTTGCCAGTCTTCCTGTTCTCTTCTCAGTCTCTTGACCTCCTGATATGTTGTGTCCCCGGCTTCGCGTATCCCTTTCAGACTAGTTGTCGCCCCCTCTTGCCAATGCTTAGCTTGCTTGAAATGTTTGTTCTGCTCTTTATCCAACCCATCGAGCTGCGTTTGGTTGTTCTTGATAGTGTCTTGAATATCTCGAAGATCTTCTGCTATATTGCGGATATATCGTTCTACTCCAGAGAGAATCGTTCTAGGCAAAATATAGTCAGGAACAGGAGAATTGGGAGAGGAGTAGGACAGAGAATACCGTTGGTCAGCATGTAACGCTAGCATAAATAGCTCCTTGGCTCCGTCCAAAGCTTGCAGTGATGTCTTCAGCTTGTGGTCAAACCTCGGCCCTATAACATGCTTCCCAATAAAGCTGCTTTTCCCCATAAACTCTTCAATAATACGTAGCGTTTCTTCGCATCGTTTGAGTGCGGGCTGGAGGTGTGCTAGACTGCTGAGCCGCGCTTCGTCGTCTTCGTAAATCTCGAGATGTGTTTGAAAGGACTTCACTGCTCCATTGAATCCATACAAAGCAGTTGTCATAGAAGTTAGGTCGGAAGAGGCGAACTCAGATGGACCTAGGAACTTTTTCGATAGCTTTAGACAGGATCCTGTGAGTTGAATCACAGCGATAACGCTGGCGGCAAGGCTGAGTCCGTCCATGTTTCTGCGACGTTAGCCAACTCCGGTCATGGTGCTAAGCGTAGCTCTGTTGCGTACACGGGAGGGTGGGTTGAGAGAAAGTGAAGAGAGAAAGAGTGAAGATTGCTTGCTCTGTTCGCAGATATAAGTTACGTTTGTCTGCACTCAGCCTCACGAGGCTGAACCCCAGGCAGAACTTGGGGGGCCAGGCGCATAGGCCATGCGGCCAGTACTCTCGGCCGGCAGCGCACTGGCTGCCAGACGAGGGTTTCTCGAGCTTTCCACAGCCACGTGCCAGTCAGGTATTGGCGCAAGGCGTGCCTAAATCTTACCGTGCTCTTGCAGATCATCATGGCAATGTCTCCTACTCTATACTGCATCATCGTGCTCGCGGACGACCTTCGATAAAAGACAAGGCCCTTGCCAGGACACGTCCTGACGCGCAGTCTTGGCTTCTCTGTGCAGCGGGGCTGCCGAGCCTCGGGGCCAAGACACACGTGGATTTGTCTCGTTACAGGGTGCGTCTCGGCACGCAGGGATAGACGTTAGATCGGAAGATTTAAGATCTAATACTAAGGCTGCGAAGCAAAGAAATGTAAAGCAACGTAGGTGATGCTGTGAGGGGAGAACACATAATCACCACATAATCAGAGAGGCAGTATAGAGAGATCACAATTAATTAATTCTTGGGATCTGAACACCTTGAGAATACAAAACTTGACGATCAAAGCAAATAAGAATATCCACGGCCAGCGTGAAAAACACTACATTTATGCCCAAATTTATTAATATAAAGAGCCACTTCTTCTACTTCCCCGACTACCTCTACTCCCTCGGCTTTCTTGACGTCCCCCACTTCTTTCCCTACTCGTATGACTCGACCTCCGAGTAATATTTTGGAATACACGGTCACCCCTACAATAACCTTCATGCCTAGATAATCGGGGGGATAGGCGGGGGTTGCTGTGATTGCTATTCTCATTTTTACTAAGAATATATAAGCTTCGCTGTCAATACTCCACTTCAATGTCTTGCTTCATCTCACGTTGTCTGTACAATACATCCGCGAGGCCACCTTAATTATCTAGGCGCCAACACATTTTACTACAATTGCGGGCTACAAGTACATCCAAGGGTAATCGGCTTCATTCATCGGGAGTCTAGATGTTAGCTCAGACGGCTATATAAGGATCTAACTCCTCTGACGTTTTTATTAATATTGCCCTGTGTATTCTCGGTATTAAGCTCTTTAACTATCTTTCTAAACCTTCTTACCTAGTTATATACTTTATCTGTCGCGAACATAAAGTAACCTGTCATCCTCCTAACATCCCACCACTATCTCACAGAACAAGACAATAGCGGGATACATTTAGAATAGTTCCCTACTAACCCCACCTATCTCGGACGCTCAAGCCTCGATCCTAGACATAATATTATCCTTAAGCTTCACCCGTATATTTATTACTATCTAAGGGTATCTCACTATCGACTTGAGCGTCTATACTCCTCTACTTTGTTTCTTTAAGTTATTAGTGTTTACTTATAGACGTATTTACAAGTCCTTGTAGGAATAGTTACAGACTTATTATAGTAAGAACCTCCTTCTGCCTTAATAAGAACACACTTTCTAACAATAAGTAGCTTTAACTATTCACCTCTATTATCGTGAGGATCTATATAATATACTCATGTTATAGATATCCTCTTAGAGCTTTGTCTAGAACCCTCGCTCCTCCCTCGCCACCACCGACTTGGCCTCTTTATTAAATCGCGCGAGAAATAATCATTCTAATAGTAAAGATCCAAAAAAAGGTCTCTATCTTACACGCCTTAGAATAGAAGCTTTTTCATGTAATATAAAGGCTATCTAATTGTGTTCCGGCGTCAGTTTCATACTAGAGATTTCAGAAGCCGAGAAGACGTCTCTATTTCCTACTTTAGTAGATCCTTATAAATCCTAAAGGAACTACTCTCTAAGTGTAATACTAAATATACAAAGCTTGTTTAAGGTAAAACCTATATCTATAAGTACTAAGATAGTGCCTGGACAAGGTCTAGAGTATCGCCTATTAGGCGTATCTCGATAGTTGTTCTTAACGAGAGTAAGAAAAAGGAGATACTAAAAGATATTAGTAATTTCCTTAACTTAACGTCCCGACAATAGTATTCTAATCGTAGTATTCTTTATCGACGGGGTTACTTATTATACGGACTTACTAGAACTAAAAAGTCGTCTCTTTTTTACGTAATTACGAGAGTCTTTAGTTTAAATATCTATATCCTTAACCTTTTTCAACTCACTAAAGCCGGCTTTAAGAGCCTACTTACGAAGCTTCCACAAGACTACGTCCTTCTTTTAGAAGACGTTAACGCCGCCAGTTCGAATCGAGACTCTGAGATAGACTCCCACCGAATCGCGACTAACTCCCTCTTTTAAGCGAGGAAATCTACTTTTAGAAATGTGTCTCTCTCAACTCTCTTAAATGCTATCGATAGTATAGCGTCGCAAGAAGGCCGGGTCCTAATTATAACTACTAATCACATTAAACACCTCGATAAAGCACTTATACGACTTGGCCGTGTCGACAAGAAGGCTAAGTTTAAGCTTATTAATAATAATATAGTAACTAACCTCTTCTGTCTCGTCTTTAAGCCCGTAGAAGTCGACGTTACTCTTTTAGAGAATATATAATTAAATATAATAATTAGTCTAAGAAAGGATAAGAAAATCTATAGATCCGCAAGGAGTCGAAAGGAAGCGGCCGAGAGAACTAAGCGATTAGTAGAAGAGTTTACACGTAAGGTGTCGGCGCTAAGTTTTAATATAACTGAGATTTATTTATTCCTTCTAAAGTACAAGAAATTACCGGAGTAAGCTATTAATAATATAGAAGAACTCATCTCGAATCCTAATAAAGTAAGGACGAAGCTACTAAAGATATCCGAAGATACTCAACTCGAGACAGCACGAGAATTTAAGTTAGTACGCTTCTAACTGTGCGTACATCGAACTTTACTAATAATCTATATAAGTAAGATAAGTAATCTTTAGTAACAAAAGTCCCGACTAAGATAGTTCAGACACCCTTAGTCTTAAAGTAGCTAATAGGCCTAACTAATACCTTAGTTCTATTACTATCTGTCGTGCAGGTTATGGTAGGCCGGCTAAGCGAGCCCAACCAAAGGCACCATGGCCAAAGCGCCCGCGACCTCCATATTCAGGGAGCTTGAATAGACTATACGTAGATAAACAACGATTAATTACAATACTGCGCATACCTCAATAATACGTTAAATACGCCTTTGTGGAGCCTCTAGGCGTGCTCTTGCACGACAGTTATGAGCCCCGTAAGCTATTAAAGCTTCCTAGTCGCATGCACGCGCTAACGTGGCTCTACAAAGGTATACAAAGGCTTTCTCACCGTTGCCTTACACACGTACTAGTAGTACTCAAAAGCTCGTTAATAATTCTCAAATTACTAAAACCTCTTCGAAATCATTATATGTATACCTAAAACTAATAATGTTACTTTTAAGGCTACTTGCGGACTGCAATTTGAAGGCGCAGAAGGATTAGGCGATATAGTACTTGCGCTTAAATTTCTATACTGGTTTTATAAGTGCACTAAATATAGTAAATCTCAGCGCCCCTGCGATAAGCTATATTCTAAACCTCCGACTAAAGGCTTTAACGCTCGAAAGCACCGCGAAAGAGGTTGCAAAGACTTAGTTAAGTTAATATTACGCTAATGTTGTAGCTTGAAAAGCAGTAAACCTACAACCGTCCTTAACGCCTGAGTCGATTAATAACGCGTGGGCTACACCGACCCTAGAGCCATCGATAGATACTTAAATAAAAGGGACAAGTCTAAAAGAAGCTGGTCTACCTTTTTACTCGATAATTGTAGAGATATAATAAATTTATATAGCACAAGCTAGGGAGTACTAGTACACGCTTACTGAATAGACGAGCCAAAATAATAAATACATGGCTTTATACAACTGGCTCTCTGAAATAGTAGACGATTCGCTTTTGGACTTTGCGATTAGGGAATTAAAGGGCAAGAGTGAACTAAGTATGTAAAAGCTAGTTAGTACACTTTAGCGCGACATAGTATTATTAAAATCGTCGGTTCTTATTACGATAGTTACGGAATACGAGAAGGTTTTAAGGAAGGCATATAAGAGAAAAGTTAACGTTAATTAATAAATAAAGGACTTCTTAAAGGCTTATAAGAATACTAAAGCGTATAATATACTTAAAGTTAAGGGCATTGTGGCTTTAAAGAAGTGGCTACGTGTGGTGGGAGCTTACATATACCCTAACTAAGTAAATCTTATCCTTAGTATAATTATACGCGACGATTAACTTAGAAAAGAGTATAGTTTTACTTTTAACGACTATATTTAGGTACTCTTAGGCATAAACTAAGAGTATATTATGTTTAGGAAGCCTAGGCGTTAAGGAGGGGGTGGCGATTAATACTTAACTCTTAGAGGAATAGACGATAGTGTGTTAGGCGCAAGCTTTAATAGATCTCGTTCTCGCGGCTAAGGTAACTTATGTTTATATAGTATAAATAGTAAGTACTTCTTTAAGCCGCTTAAGTGCTAGAGACTACGTTATGTAGTTAATAGAACGACTACGAAAGGTATAAAGTATGTATTAAACGTTAACGAGGTAACTATAACTCGTAAGAAGTTAGAGATTGTAGATTTTAGGGAGCTTAAGGCCGCTATAGCTAAAAAAGATTAGAAGTACGTTGTAATAACTAAAATTACTAAAGCTAATAGTACTAGTACTTTTAAATCTACTACTAACGCCAAAACAGCCGATGTTATTACACTTACAGGAAATAAAGACAAAGGCAAAGTTACGTAGGAAGGGATAGGGAGTATTAACGTAGTTATACTTGATTTAAACCTTTTTGACGATATGATCTAGGACGATACTCTTAACGTTAGTATATATAATACTATAGAGTTTTAACGCTACCCTTTATTAGATAGTACTCTTATTAATAACTACGGCGCGACTTACTTAGTTAATAGTATTAATAAATTAGTCCCTAGTAGCTTTAAACGTACCACAAGAGAATTAGTTGACGCGGGCACCTTAAGCTTGCCTATCATTGGCAGGGGTACACGTGTTTTCGAGAACGCTATATATAGACTTACTAGACCGTTCACAAGGGACCTAACATTATCTAATATAATAGTTATAAAGGGGTTTAACGTTAATATTATCTTAGAGAGCCTCCTTGTATAGTCGGGGGTATAATATAATAATACTAACACGACTTTGTGCGTAGGCAATGCTAAAGAGAGCTATGTAGTAAGAAACTTATAGCGCAAGTGGAATCTTATAATATTTGAATATAAGCTAGTTAATAACTGCTCGCGCTTTCCACAATTGCGTGCATTTATAAAGACTCGTAGATCTTCTGCTGTAATAATATACTCGATAATTAGTAAACGATTATACCCTTTCAAAAAGCATATCTTTTAATTATCTCGCTAGTTCTTACGACCCCGGAGCGATATAGTACAAATGTGGCACTTACGGGCTAGTCACCTTAGTAAAATGGCTTTGGAAGCTCTTGTAAAGTATACTCGCAATGTCTAAATCAATAGAATCATTAGCATATAATGCGAAAGCTGTGCTGCGACATACTTAAATTAACGACTATCGCGTAAAGAGTTAGACAATAAGTCCCCGAGACTTTTCTTTAGAATCGCATGGGACCTGTTTAACTACCCTGTAGGTTATAATAGCACATGCTAGTTATTATTAATTAAGGACGAATATAGTGGAAAGCTTTTCGTATTTACACTTACGAGCAAAGCCAACGAGTCAATTATAGGAGTGCTTGAAGTATTTGAGGCATAAACTAGACGCTAATACAGTCTGGCTATATGTAAAGTTAAGTTTAATAACAACACGTTTATAATTAATATAAGATACTGGACCTAGTACAACTAATAGGCGTTAGACAATGGCATTGACTTAAAGCTTACTCCTGTTTACACGTATAAGCTAAATAGAGGTGCAGAAAGAGCTAGTGGGGAGCTAATTGCTAAGGCCTTAAAAATAATAACAAGCGCTAATCTATTATCTAAGTTATAGCCAGAGGCTGTTTTGACAGTTATACACCTTTATAATATGTCGCTATTAACTAAGAGAGCTATACGATCGCCAAACGAAGTGCTAAAGGCATAGTTTAAGTAGTATTTTTAGTAGTACAATCTATATATAGTAAAGAGGTTATTAGTCGATTTAAGACTTAACTAGAGTAACATTTTTGCGTATAGCGCTAAAGCCTACGTAATAATTAAAGACTAACAAGCTTTCTGTGACAAGAGAGGCTTTAAGGTTAACCTAAGGGGGCACGTCGGTTACTTGGTTAGCTATTATGTAATTAATATATATAGGATTTAGATACCCCTACTAAAGCGTGTAATACGTACCCGAAACGTTGTTTTTAATAAGGTATAGTTTTATAATAAGTAAGTAGTAATCGGCTAACTACTGCCGATACTTAAACAGGTCGCTAATATGCTTGCGAAGCCTGAGGCCGCTTAGGACGCCGAGTTAGCTATCGAACACGTAGGGGACGAGTATACGGAGGCGAAAAATAGTACTAAATTAAATAGGTTATTGTCTAACTTAATAGAAGTCGACGAAGTTTCTACGGAGGTAGTTTTATACGTAATTACTAAGGCGGGACTGCCTGTTCTACGAGAGCACTAGAATAAGATAGTATTATTAGATTCACGAATTAATACGTTAGGGACGACATAAAGCTTAATAAGGATAATATAAAAGTTTTGGCAATAATAAAAAGCCTAGGCACACTAAGACAGACTCGAAGCTAGACACAACGAAACGAATATATTAAGCCTAGGAGGGGTGCCTTATGTGCGAAACTACTACGCTAGATTAAGGGTGCGCGCAAATTAATACCTTAAGTTATAATTTAGAGTAAAGCACGAGATAACTAAAGTCAATTATTGCGTTAAACTAAAGTAACTAGTGCAGGCCTAGGAAGTGTATTATAGCACGAAAACACCTCGTTTAAGGAGGATTACGATGACGAGTTAAAGGAAGAATAATAACTACTCTTAGAAAATATATTATTAAAGATAATAATATAACCCTTATTAAAAGAAACTATGTCTTAAGAGACCTTAGACGAAGTGTTACAGGCACTTAACTAAAGTCAATTGCACCTTATTACTCGAGCTCGGCGGAGAAGGCGAGCTAAAGAGATAATATAATTAAATAGACGGTTAAAGATTAGGCCAGGAGTATACTTTTTCACGATAAGGAAGCTCCTAAGCGCCGAGTTTATGAACTAAAAAAATAAGAATTATACGTAAATCGCATCCTTTACTACGACGTTTTAAAATAAAGACGTAACGCGAGAAGATAATAAAGACTATATAATTATATATATTATCTTTATAACTATAGTTAGTAGCGAAACGATTAGAGTATAAGAAATTATAAGCTTTGAAATAATATAACTATATTAGGCAAAGCTTTTAATAATACTAAAGTACTAACAAAACTTAGACTAGTACCTGTGGGGAGAACGCTTTCGAGAGGACGCACGCAAGGAGATAAAGAACCTCTAGGCTAGGAAATGCTAGTATATTGTGTTTAGGGCAGATATTAAAACGACGCTTATATTACTGAAATAAGTGTTTACTTATAAAGTTAATTTAGTTAAATAGCTTATACGCACTAAATCGCGTATTATTACTAAGGGTGACCTGTAGGAGGATACTATTATATTCTCTACGTACGCCTTTATACTAGCGGCGAGGTCTTTTTGTATTGCGATGGCCTTAGTAGCCTAATTTGACTTGGAAGTTAAGTAATATAACGTCATAAACGCTTTTATTAATGTAAAACGAGACGAACGAAGTGCACTTATCTACTGTTACTTTCCTAACGGTTTTAAGCAGCCCGGTATAGTTGTAGAGATCGATAAAGCCTTATATAGCCTCCGCGACTCCTTAGCTTTATAATATGGCGACTTTTTAGTTATACTTAAAAGCCTTAGTTTAGAGCCACTTATAAAAGAGCCTTATATATTTACAAACGACAAGCGTATAGTATTTGTGGCCTTTTACGTGGACGATATATAAGTGCTGTACTATAAGTTAAACCTTACTATAGCGGCTAAAATCACTAATGGCCTTAATAAAGCCTACGAGTTAATTGTAATAGGTGACGTGGAGTGGTTTCTAGGGGTGCGAATTATATAAGACAGATATACGAAAACAGTCACGTTAGTCCACGATACGTATATAGAGAAGGTAGCCCGGAAATTTAGCTTAATAGATGGCAATTGCCCGAGTACCCCTCTGCCGTATTACGACTTAGTCAAAAACACGGGTAAAGCGACGAAGACACAAATTAAGGAGTATTAAGAAAAGGTCGGATTTGTCTTATACACGGCTATTATAATTAGACTAGACGTAGCTTTTACAGCTTTATAGCTGTCGTAATTCTTAACGAACTTAAGCTAAAAGTACTTATAAGCTGTCGATTAGACGATACGTTACTTATTTAGTACACACTTCTTAGAGATCGTTTATAGCTATTAATAGCGCGAAACGTAACTTATAATAGCGTTTAATACCTCTTTCGTAAATGATTTAGAAACTAGGCGTTCTTTATAAGGGCTTATTATTCTTTTATTTAGGGGTACTATACTTTAGAAAGTATCTAAGTAAGACACAGTTACTACCTCGACTACAGAAGCTGAGCTCTTAGGGGTAGAGCGAATTATAAAGGAAGTTATGGCATTATAAAGGCTCTTTAAAGAAATACACCTTAATGTGGGGTACCCTTAGAATATCTTCTGTAATAATTAATAGACGATTAGGCTTATAATTAGAGAAAACTAGCGCATATTAATTAAGCTTAGGCACGTTAATATTTAGAATATATGGCTACGCCAGGAGTACTAAAAAGGCAGTTTTAAGGTTACGTATCTACTTAGTAATAAGATGTACGCTAATGGCCTCACTAAAAACCTCTTACGCTAGAAGTTTGAGACTTTTGTTATATTACTTAACTTATAAGATGTTAGGGCGTTAGTAAAAGAGCTTAATTAAAGCTTACACCTTATTATAAAACACACTCTTTTATTTTCCTTTGTATTTTTCAAGGTGACACAGTTACTTTAAGCATAATCTTTTTAAGTTATTAAAGGGCAGGAATTCTATTCCGGCCGAAGTTATAATTAAACTAACGTAAAGCAAGTATATAAGGGCCCGTTCCTAAGCTACTTATAAAGTAGTAAACTATAACTCTAAAGGGGCACGTTCTTAAGCCGCTATTAAGTCGCGAACTAAACTACTAATAAGTCTACTAGCTTTACTAGTAACTCCTTAATGTGGCGGCGGCGGGCGGCTACACTAACAGTACTATTAGTAGCAGTAGTAGCACTAGTATTAGCACTAGCACTAACAGCACTAGCACTAGCACTAACCCGAACAGGTGAGAGGATTGGGCGGGGGGCGGGGGTAGGGGTAGGGGCAGGGGTAGCGGCGGGGGCGGGGGCGGTAGCGGCTAGATAACTAAAGTTAGTCTTTTTAAAGTTGTTATAAAGACGGAATAAATATACTAGGAGTAGTAAGAGCCTTATAGACCGCGGCTTAGAGGGATTTTAATTGCTACTTAGAGTTAGCCAAACTTAAAACCACAAGAACTAAAGTTAAACGTACGCGGGTGCGCGAGGCACTACGCTTTTCCTTTAAGAAGGCGGCAAAAGCCACCGCAATAGTAGGCCTAATAAGACCGGCGTAATCATAATTCTGACTGTGGTACCGAAGGCACTGAGCCAAGCTAGCGGCATCTTAATAAATGCTAATAAGGAGGTTACCTTTTAAGGCAGCTTTAACGCATGCCGAGTAAGGGACCTCCTTATTAGTACTTGCCTTAGCGCGGCGGCGAGAGGGGGTAGTAGGGGCGGCAAGAGGGGGCGTAGGAGAGGGGGTGCGGCGGCGAGGAGCGGCGGCAGATTATTATAGCTAGTTAGTATACTCTAACTTACTTAATTTCTTAACTTTTTAACTTAAATAACGTTAGAACTAATCTTAAATTAGTAAAACACAAGGGAAACGTACCTTCTTTACTACGCGAGCAGCGGCGAGGTTAGAGCGCCGAGAGGCGCGGGCGGCTAACTTAGCGGCGGAGACACGACTTATTTTGAATTTAATATATTTATAAAAGGAAGTTATAATAGGGGAGTAGTTGTCTATATACTCTTATTTAGACGTTTAGTATATTTACTTTAGTTACTACTTATTATTTTTCCTTATTGTCTATCGCTTTTATATTGTTAGTTATATATTATATGTCGATTTCCTATTGTTTATTATGTTTGTTAAGTACTTGTTTGCTTCGCTAAAGCTTAGTATTATCCTTGGCGAGGGGGTGTGTCGTGCAGGTTATAGTAGGCCGGCTAAGCGAGCCTAACTAAAGGCACTATGGCCAAAGCGCCCGCGACCTCCATATTTAGGGAGCTTGAATAGACTATACGTAGATAAACAACGATTAATTACAATACTGCGCATACCTTAATAATACGTCAAATACGCCTTTGTGGAGCCTCTAGGCGTGCTCTTGCACGACACTATCTAAGGGCATTGTCACATTAAGCGATACCTAAGAGTTATTTAAAGCTGTCATAGATATATAAATAGCCTCTAGACACGCCTCAAACGTCACGTGCTCTCATACGCCTCCTAAGGATCTTCCCGAGACGACTTTAGTCGATCACTATTTAGTAGCTCCTTATCTTAAGCCGACAAACTAGTTATCGAGACAAATTGTGACTCCTAAGTATATTTAGTAGTTCCTTAATATATTTAAGTCTCTTAGTACTAAGTAGGAGTCGCCTCCTCCGCCTACTACTATAAACAAAGTTGAGTTTGAGGGGCTAAAAGCACGAACTTTTACACTAGAATTCAAAAAGGGCATCGAAGTATTCGTATATACTAGGCCGAAATTCAAACTTGCTAGCGCTAATAATACAAAACAGTTAAGACAAAAAGGAATATAAGTATAAAGTCGTGAAATCATTAACACTAGCTAATAAAGTGAATAAGCTAGATCACTACGTCTTTGTCGCTCGTACACGTCTTAGTAAGGCCTTAGTTTCGAATACAACCTCCGTTTCTAATAGTAGTATAGACAAAGAGACTAAGAATTAGATTTAATATGTAAATATAAAATCTGCGGGCTTACGGGACATCCTCCGGAAGGTTCTACAAGGTATCTAGGGGATTTGCCTTTATAAAAAGAAGCCTTCGGTAAATCTAAAGCCGATCCAAGTACTCAAATAGTAGAACGTCTACTAACTAAGTACAAGTAGAGTAGAACATTTTCTACTATTGCCTCCTCGATCTAGAAGAGTGCCGCTAAAACCTAAGCGCGGCCCTCGACTAATCTTCCTAGAAGTATCTAGATTTATTACTTGATTTTATTAGAACAGCTTATGCTTCGACTATCGAGTGCCTTAGCTTACTCCTTAAGTAATACTAAATCACGTACGACTTCCTATAAACGCTCTTTAAGTCGAACACTCTAACGTACGCAAAATGTTTCGGCACTAACTAGCCAAGATATATGAGGTACGAATTTAGGGAAGAGAAAACAATAAATAGTAAGATAAAATACTTCCACGTTAAGGCTCGTTACTTAGATTTTGACGAGAAGGTATTTAGGGAGACGTCAAGTGAGTATACTATTAAGAAATTCCGTGGGGCGAAATAGATTATTACTTTAGAAGTGTTCCCTCTTAAATACTACTTGTGTAAAAGGCAAGTTAGAGCCCACCTCACTAAATACGGCCGGAAATTCCTTTCTATAATAAACGTCCACCTCTGCGAATACAAAGGTAAGGGATTTTATATCAAGAAAGATTAAGTTATTGAAATTCTTATTAAAAGCCGAGTCGTAGTCGACGTAGTGTATTTTCGAGAGGAGAACCCGAATTACACTAGACCGAGTATTAAGAATTCCGATAAGGGCTCACTAGTTAGTTGGCATATAATCGATCTTGACGATGTTAAAGAGGTGTCGACCTCGGCCAAGAACAATAGAATGAATCTATTAGAAGTGAGGGGAGACGACTTACTTATTTGTAGCGTAACTGTTCTTAAGTTCAGCTTAAGCGACAGAAAATAGGGTGAGTATCTAGTCCTTTCTATTATAATATCACCTTACCCTTAGCTAATATATAAATATAATAGAGGTGGCTGTCGCTAATATTAAAGAGATTAACTGGAAATAAGCGGCGCTGGGCGACCTTCACATTCCCCCGAGGAAGAAGAAGGCCGTGTAAGCTCTTTCCGAGGCCTATGTCAAGCGGGCTATGACTTATTCCTTTAACGATGTTGTAATAGGAAAGGGGCAAGGATTTAGCGTTCTATTACAGTTAATATCCAGCCCCTGTGGATGGCATCTACTAACTCGGTATATAAGTTGATAGAAAAGCATGTAGAATTCTATCTGAGAGCGTACAGAGTAATAGGGGAAATAGGGGCAGCGTGATCATAAGTACGCAGGTACTGAGATCAATGCAGCACAGCCCATATTTCTAACATAAGTGGACCACCTAGTGTGGGGAAGACCTTGACGGCTGAGTTGATTGCCGAACATCTTCAAAGGCCACTCATGCTAGTCTCCGCTAGTGACAGCGTTTTGACAAATTATTCAAGTTATTTAATTACTAATTAACTAAATCTTGACTAGAATAACGATTTTGAATTTGACTTGAATAGACTAGATTATTTATTTAATTATTAGTTAAATAACTTGAATAATTTATCA
>MU270711.1:0-28634 GCA_021432625.1 Leptodontidium sp. 2 PMI_412
CGGGCGCGCGACGTGTAGTGTTACGGCTGGCTAAAGGTTGATACGGCGAGTTGACTCAAGCTTTGTATTTGGACCTAAGGCTACGCTCAGAATCGAGAAGAAAAGACAAGGAGGAAAGGAGAGCTCTCCGTAAGGGAGGGCTCGAGTATATATACATAAAGGACCCTCCTAATAAGGCCTAGCGTAGTCGAGTGCCATTCACGTCAACATGTCGCAGGCTCGCCACCTAGTCTTCCCTATTGGGCTTAGCGCCGTCGCATAGCCAGCGATGCTACGAGCCCGTGTCGGTTAGAATACGAGGCGCATCGTAGGTCGTCGTAGGTCGTAACATGTAGTGCCTTGCTAGTACTGTGCTCGTTTAGCCCTTAGAGGTAAGAATGGAAAAGATAATTTATTACTTGGCGTTTATTAGGAAAATATTATTAAGCGTAGTGCTTAGTGCTTTTAGTACTCTTTTAGGTATAAATATGTCCCTTGTTTTATTAAGGTAGCTCCTTTTGCCACTTGTCTTATTAAGGCGATTAAGGCTAACGAGCCTTAAAGCGTAAGTAATTATAAGAACCCTTTTATTAAGCTTACTAACCTTAAAAGTTCTTTAACTAATACCGGGCTACTCTTTAAATAGCTTTAGAGCTAAAGGAGAATAAGCGCTTATAAGCGGTAGTAGTGTGCTTTTAGGGCTTAAAACCCCCTATATAATAAAGTTACCTTTGTATTTACGTTACATTACGTTATTTTATGTAAGGCGGGGCTTAAGAACCCTTAAATAACTAAGTTACCTTTTTGTTTTTTTCTTTAAGAGGTTCGGATTCTTAGAAATATCCTTAGTAATAGTAAAGGGCGGATTTTAAGGGCTAGCCACCTTAATAAGACTACTTTAATAAAAGAAATTTAAAGTAAGTATTATAGCTCTTATAATATGCTTAAAATAAGTAATAAAAATATAAAAAACAAAGGAGATATATAGTTTAAAGGAATGTAAGTTAAATTAAAAGGAATATTATCACGTAAAATACTAAAAGGGAAAGAAGTAAGAATTAGTGAAGTAATAGAGAGCAGAAGATTAATTAAGAAGTGCTCTCCCCTCTAAGTTAAGGGGGAAAGGTTCCTTATTTAAAATAAAGTAAGTAGGTTTAGTTAGTTATAAGTGTATAAGAAGTACACTTGGCCGTTTAATAGACTCGCGTAGCAAGTGCCGCTAGCTATATACCGTGACACACCCCTTAGTTGTGAAGCGACTACGCTAGGCTAAAAGAAGACAAGAAAATAATATATAATAATATAAGAGTTTATTTTATTTATAAATTTTCCTTTAGTAATAATAATAACTTTAACGTCAGCTTCAACTTTAATAATAACAATAACAATAATGTCTTTTATAAGTTAAGTAGTGTTCCCTTAGTGTAGTGATTGAGGTCGAAGAATCGAGATTTAGTTAGCTAATTATAAGACTAAATTTATAAGGGCTAATTATAATAAATAGATCTCTTCTAACGTTAGTACTATTTTGGCTCGTCTCCCCGCTACGTAGCCTAAGAAAAAGCGACCCCGTTAGCGCTAATCTAGTAGTAGTAAGTAGTTTACTACCTTTAGGGCAGCCTTTTAACGTTATAAGGCTTTAAGTCGTTAAAGACGTAGCTCCTTAAGAAAAAGTAACCTTATCTTAGCAAGTGATGTTTTTAAGATACTTTATAATTAAAGTTGCGCTTTTAGCGATTAGCTAGTTCTTTTTTTAAAGCTTCTTATAAAGCTTAATAAACTTAAGTAACTTAAGCCGTTATTAAAGAGTAATTATTTAAGCGTTAGAAAGCGTTATTAAGGGGCGAAATAAGCTCTTGCTTATAAAAGCTAGCTTTATTTTTGCGTATACCGTAGAGGACTAACAATAAAGTCGTTCGCTACCCTTTAAGTAGGGGCACGGTTATAGAGTAGTCGGGGGAAAAGCAAAGGAAACATTAGGTCGGCCGCTAAAGGTAATATATACTAAAGAGACTAAGGTTTTTAAGTTAATTATACAGTAAAAATGTGCTTAAATGATATGCGTATACTCTTCTAAAGACTATGTTTGCTTACTTATTATATTAGCCTTATTAGTTTTCTTGAGTTACTTAGAGGCCCACTTAAGTGCTAACTTCTTTTTTATTACTTTCAAAAAGTTATTTTTTAATTAAAACCCCTTTAACTTAAGGAGTTACTTTGCCTTTTCTCTTAAATACGCTAGAAATTAATTTAAAAGCTGTTTTAGTGGAGTAACGAAACCTAATTTCGTAATAACGAGTATCTTAAAGTACTAATTCCGTACGTGTTTTTATATAACCTTCTTCGTTAGTATGTACCTTAGCTAAAGATCTCGTATAAGGTTTTGTAACGAGAGCTTGCCGCTAAGAATTAGTTACTCTTAAAGTAGCTCTTATATTATAAGAGGGATTATTTAGCGTACCTATGTTTACAAGGCTTAATATTATAAGTTTAAAGTGCTTTAGTAAAAATACTAAACTTAGTATTCGCGTAATTAATAAGTATGCTTCTTTTTAACATTTATAAATCGCGTAATCGTTTATATTAGCCAAGGCCCCTTTTACTTTAATATATTTATTACCCAATCCTTTAAATCTTATTTCCGTACCTTATTTTCTACTTTAATTAGCTCGTTAATTAACATAAGAAGCTTTAACTTAATTAATGCCGTATACGAAGCATTTAGTTTATCGGGGTTAACTTAGTTTTACGCGCTTATAATAATAGCTTAAGCTTTAAGCTTAACTAGCTATAAAAGAAAGAAGTATTTGTTAGTAAAGAGCTAAATTAATATAGCTCTAGCGAAGGCGTTTAAGGCTATAATAAGAGTAACCGAAAGTATATTAAGGTGCGTTAAGGAGAAGTAGGCTTAGTCGTATTAAGGTTTTAAAAGATTATTATGAAAGCCTTATAAAGCTTTCCGGGTAAGGGAGATTAATACACTGCTCTTCTAAGGAGCCACCTCTTTAGAGGCTTACTTAATTAAATTAATAGCTTGCGCGAAGCGCGCCGGGGCTTATAATTGTAATATAAAAGTGGAGTATAAAAGTAGGTGCTCTTAAAGAGAGTAGTAAAGTTGTCTGAATTCTATAAAAGGAGGCTCGTAAAGAGTAACTTACTATATACACGAATAGGGGCTACTAACTCAGCAGAGCCATGGTGCCGTAGGCCCGTGTCTGTATGACAATAACCTTTAGCATTAGTTTAGTAACCCTTTTAATACTACTATTAAAGCAATAGATTTCTTAATATATCGAATATAATAAGCGCAATACCTTTACCCGTAGGCGTCCTAGTAAACTTTAAATAACCGAAAGATATTTATAAAATCTTGAATTTAGTAATTAAGATACTTTGTTTAGTACTCACGTTAGTGAGTATTAGTCTTTAGTTGTTTATTTAGACAAGAATTATTTAAATATTCAGTATCGAAGATTATAAGTGGCCCCTTGGCTTAATCTCTATAATAGTACTTACTAATATTTTAGGGACTTGTTTCGTAGCTTAGGTATAAAAACCTTAAAGCCTTATAAGTTTTAAATTACTTATATTAATAAATATTTGCGATTATATTTTTTATTTCTAATATTACAAGTACGTTTTTTAAATATGTTTCTCATTAGTATATTAGTAATAAAGCATAATAGGCGAGGAGGGAAATAATTATTATACTTAAGAGTTAATTATCGAGAAATTCGTTCGATTTAAACGAGTAAAGGAATTTATGTAAGTAATACTAAGTATTCTATTACTAATTGTTTTTTTAATTACTTTATAAATTACCCCTATTAGACTCGTGGTTCTATTTATCCGAAAATACTGAGATATTATTATTTATTAATCTTAATTCGCAAGTCCTCTCGAGTTTCTAGTTAAGCTTATTAATCGACGTGTTTCTTTAGATTTCGATATAACAATCTAATCGCTAACCTTATTCTTTACGAAAACTATTATTCTTTTAATTTTTATTTAGGTATTCGCCCCTCTAAAACACTTTACTAGGATTATATATATCTTCTTAATAGCGATAATATTATATTATATTACAATTACGATATCGAAAATAATAATATACTTACTTATAAATTCATTTTAAAACTTAAACGTATAAGAAACTTATATCGATTCTCTTGCTTTACTTTATACTAATACTATTATTAGCATAATCACTAATATACTTATTCTCGTCCTTTTTATCCTTTTATTTTAGTTTATTGAAATACTAAGGAAGAAAAAAGCTAGTATTAGTATATTATTAAGGGCTAAAGGCCTATCGCTTACTTATAATACATAAAGGCTAGCCTTACTAAACGCAAGCCGCAACCTAAAGCTAACGTTAAAAGCTATAAAATTCAAGATTTTAAGGTAAGGCGCTTTATTTAATAATTATATAATAAAAACTAATAAATAACGAAGCTTTATTAAAGCTGTAATTAATCTTCTTTATGCTTATATCCCCTTATTTAAAGTCTTATTTTCTTATGTTTAAGAAAAATCTACATTGAAACCTCGCGAATACACATCTAGTGTTAAGATAATTAGATTAAAGAATCCCCTTAAAAGGAGGAAAAAAGTAAATAATAATAAGGCACCAAGCTATATCGAGGTTAAATCATCTTAAAGTAAGTTAATTAAACGAAGCTATAATAATTCAATAAAATAATTATAACAACTTTAAATACAAATATAAAGTTATTTTCAAGCGTAAATCTGATTTTTCTAACCAAGGGAATAAGCTCCTAATTTAAGGTTTATTAAGGACGGGAAACGATTAATAAGATAGGGCGGCATAGTGTGCATCACTATTAATTCTATTGCGCATAGGCGCTGATAAACATAAACCAACCACACTGCCTCATGTCTCTTATACTGTGAGTTTGACTTTTTCTGAGCTACGTTTCATAACATTAGTATCTATATATACCAGTTAGTTGCAGTGGTGGTTGGTCGGTGAGAGGATGAGGTAAGGTGAGAAGTCGGAAAATGAAGAGGGCGTACATAGGTTGCCTCGTTCTGCAGCTTCTACTTATTCATTGAGCTGAACTCCCTCCTTTTTCAGTAGAACAAAATCGAAGAATATTTACGACCAATAGTAGCCACAGGCTATGGGAGTGTTAGTCGTGAATAACTGTATAAAATGTATGAAAGTGCCATTTAGCACGTACGGGAGACGCCCTTCCGTAGCGACAATACAAGTAAGCCATTCGAACTCTAAACCGAACAGATTCCGGATCATTACCCTTGAGCATCCACCTTATACAGATGGTAGGAGCCTGTAAGGTGCCAGCCCACTTAATCCTCACTGTACGGCCAAGAGAGCGCCTTACCCCCCCCCCCCCCCCCCCCCCCCCCCCCCCCCCCCCCCCCCCCCCCCCCCCCTGGCCCCGTCTGAATTGTGTTATATATGGACCAAATCTTTCCTGAGCAGGTTAGACACAAATTTCGCAGTAGTCTTCGCAATTCTGATGCCGGGAGACCGTATCTCAATATTAGTGGGTGATATATCTCTGAAGTTAGATGGACCTTATTGACTGGGTTGTAGCATACACTCATGATAGCATGTACAGCGAGATTGAAGTGGATAGTGGCAGCGGAAATATTCAAGTGGTGGTTCATCTTTAGAGATCTCTCGAGGGTACAGGAAGTTTAGGCCGGAGGAGTCTGATGGAGACGGGTCAATTAGCACGAAAAGTAAAAAGCGAACCTACTATGGGCAATTCAGCGAGAATTCGAATGAAGACACGCTGGTACTTTTATCTCTCCAAAAACAAATGGTCATTAGTAATGAAGCAGAAGTGGAGAGCTTCTACACCCAACGGTTCAACGATATGCAGCAATCAGCTTGCAAGTTGATGGGAAAGGCGTTCGTTAAGCTGATGGAATCCAAAAAGCAAGCATACTACTCATACACGAAGGGGAACGACAAAGCTCCTCCGTGGTGGCTAGATACCGAGGGTAACAATAATGTCCGTCACTGGGAGCCAGACTATATCTTGAAGCCGGGTGAGTTCAGATATCTAGCTTCAGGCCCAAACTGCCAAATACTAATCGAAATTCAGAGCGAACTGGCCTCTTGGTTCACATCCTTCGAATGATTGTTGAGCCGGTGGATAAGTAATGTCCTACAGTTCAAAAACTAAAAGTAAATGTCAAGCTACGGGAAAATGCGACTATAGAGGCTATGTCGAATTGGTTTGCCGACAAGGATCATCCGGAGAATGAGACAAAGTGGCCATTTGTCAAGGAAATCTTCAAGATGGCGAGGTTAGAGGAGCGGTACAAGGCAGGCGATATTGGTAAGAACTTCACTCCTATGAGACATATCAATGCTGACTGTCTCTTTAGATGATACCACGAAGGCTCCAGTCTCTTGTGGTGACGCAATGAGCCATAGCAACGAGGAGACCGGCAGTGAGAGGGACTTGAAGACGAGGAAGATGAAGAGGACATGGCAAATACTGGTTCTTTCCACATTCCCACGCCACCTGAGAGCCTCGTCTCCCCAACCATGGGCCAACCACATCATTTCTAACAGGTCGAGGCGGAACGAAACATGCAAAGGATGCGACTATCTATTCCCATTCGTGAATATACTTCGCTAACGGAAAACATTAGCTTCGAAGACCAGTTTCGCGGGATGTGCTACTAGCAGCCTCACAGCCTAAATAGCGTTGACCTAAATCGTCGTACTCTTGCCTTACCTGTTTATTTAAACTAGCAATAGTCCATATTCTCTTGGTTAGACAGCCTTATGACTTCTGGTCCGGCTCTTACTTTCTACATAACGTCGCCACAAACATCTCTTCCTCTTTTCTCTCTCTCGCCTCTAGTTCAGTATCAGCTATTTATGAATCCAGTTTGCGCGACTTTAATGACGGAGTATCCAATCGGTGTGATACTCAGCCTGCGAGGGGTAATCAATTGCGGACAGGCAGCTTAGGACATCCCAACCATCAGATAGCATCGAGCCACAATCCCAACTTCTAAGATTTCCTGAACAATGACAACAGCGGACCCAGTCATCAACAGGAACTGAAGGACAATCATCATCAGCAGAGCCTTCACCACTAAAAAAAATTTACCCGCGTTCAGCGACTCCCATATAAGGGCTTTACACGGCCTAGTCACCAGCCTCACGATCGAGCAAACTACAGGAGGTAACATTTTAAACGCATACCGGAGGCATACGTTTCTTCAAATTTCGCATGCTATCTCATCATTGCCATCAGGAGCCATTCTGCCTGGGTCATATCTAATAATATTTTCTGCGCTTTGGCGGCCGCATCTTCATCCTGGGTTCGCGATTTATGTTGTGGGGCACAAACAACATGGCATTTCGCCATTTTAGCAATACGTTTCGGTCAGCATTTCGGCTTTCCCTTCGCGCCTCATCATCATTGTCCGTATTGGAAACCTACTGTCCGTCATATTTATGTTTATGCTGCAACGAGATACGAATATGTTTACAGCCCTTTATATTATGTTATTGTTTACGGCGAGCGTGACCTAACTAGTGGGCGATACCTCTTCTTGCCCAACTTTGCTTAGGCTTTATCATGCGATCGATCTCCTTGAGAGCGTTTGTTCATGGTTAGGGTAGCACGGAAATGCAACTATGCTTATAAAAGGTGGGACGAGATGGGATGGGATGGGCGGGTTCAAAAGAGGAAGATATCTGTATCTAGCTTCAGCGTTATTCATGGGTTCTTTCTTCTACTTGCTTCTATGCTGCGTTTGCCATTAGCGCTCTACAATATTCTATGCACATTAATTGTGAGTCGAATCAAGTTCATGTTTCCAGGAAGCTAGAGGTGAGAAGAGTTTCAATTTCCCCCTCCCGCCTCTAATATATATCCATATACCCACCTGCAGAAATCCACCCATGCGCAATCCTAGATTCTCAGAAATCTAGCTGCTGCGGACTTTATACGATCCACCAGCAAGATCCGTGAATACCAGGTCGCCGTCCACCGTGGAAGATGGCGATACGCGACCTTGACGTCCGCTCACCACCAGGTGCGGATTTCCGCCGGGCAGAATCAGCGTACCAGACGTTCCGGAAGGGGTCTTGAATTCTCCGGTGATACTGTTCGTTGGGGCGCTATTCCAAGAAGCAGAGAACTCGCCGAGAGAGGTCTCGAAACCGGCCGTCACTCGACCCAATCTCCCCAGCTTAGGCTGGACGAGCCAGGTCTTCCCCGCGGCCGAAGTAACCTGGAGGCCAGCGCCGAAGAAAGTGAGAGCTGAAGTAGGGCCCGTGGCCCACCCGTGAGCATGGCTCACTCGCGCATCATTGTTGTACGGTGCGTAGTGCAGGTCTCCGTTGGTGGAGTAGCCTTCGATGAAGGAGCTGTTGGTCATGCGAGGGTCGTCGAGCATGAAGTCCGCCCACATGAACTCGATCAAGTCCACCGCGCGCTCGGGGTTGCCTGATAGATAGTGTGCCTGGACTTCGAAGCCCGACGCAAAGGGCGAGATGGTCGCGCCGGCCTCGGGGGCAGGAGCACCGTATGGCCTCACCCAGCGAGCCGCGAGCGCAGTACTGATGGCATCTGCACGCTCGGCATCCACGACGCCGGCAATGACTACCCAGGAATTCCCATCTTGGGGATGTACGGCTGATGCGGTCTTATTTACATCGTTGTCGAAGAATAGGTTTTGAGCTGGGTCCCAGAGGCGCTCGTTAATGGCCTTCTTGATGCCCGCCATGGCGGTTGTCCATGTGCCAACAACGCTGCTGTCGCCGACGGCTCTAGCTAGTTTCAGACTCACCTCTAAAGTGTGATAGAAAATTGCGTTCGCCTGTTTGTTGACGCTTTAGTCTGCTCCCTTGAGAGTGCGATTTTAGGAGGAAATGTGCCCCTACCTCAACATTGTGACCTCCCATTCCTGATCTGAGCCAGTCGTTGGCGCTCGTGACGTTTGCTAGTCCCGAGCTATCGATGGTGGCCAACGACCAAGCAAGAGCAAACTTGTGCTGGCCCCAATAGCTCTGGAGATACGCCAAATCCCCCGTGTACAAGTAGTAATAGTATAGATCAAGTAGTGTGTAGAGATGGTACGTGAAGCTGAATGAGAAACGGCCCGGTGTTGTGAAGGGCGAGCCGGCCCATGGTAGACGTCCATCGGCATCTTGGAGGACGAAGAGAGAATCAATGCCGTTCCTGATCCCGTCAAGACTGTTTGTCGAGACGAAAATCGAGGGGCTGGAAATGGCGATGTCGCCAGGCCAGACGAGACGATCACGTTTGGCTCCATCGATTAGAACTGAGGTACCCTCTATTCAAATATCAGTTACCACCAGTAAAGAATTTGAAACAATCCAAGCACGACCTCCAGAAGCTCGCGAATATCCATACTTGGAGATATCTGTCAAAGGGATATACGCACTCGAAATAGTCGCATTATAATACCAATTAGTGCCTGGAATACCCAACGCGTTTCCGTAGGCAGGATCCATACTGCACAGCTGATTGGTGTACGCACCCGCATACCAAACGCGGTTCAGCTTCTCGCTGTCGCTGTTAAAGTAGCCAGGGTAGTCTCTGAGATCCTCCATCTCCGGTGAAGCCGTAAAGTTTACATGGAGATCTCCAAGCGTCACACTCCCCGTCCCATTGTGCCAGATGCTCAGATAGCGGAAGCCGCCTCGCTGGCGCTTCTTCTCGGCGGCATACTGGCCTTTGGAAAGCACCTTGAACCAGAGAGGGCTGTCGTACAAGGCTTGTGAAGCTGAGTCGCACTGGTACGGGCTGATCCACATGGAGCTTTCTGTGAAAGTAAATCCGACATATTCGTCCGCGCCGGACACCGCCCTGACGCTGAAGTCTACCGTGCCGCCAATGTTGATGCCGAAATCGAGGGTGATAGAGGAGTTCGCGCCAAAGATCACGCCGTGGCTGCTGTGGACACCGGTGAGCAGCGCGTCGGGGTTCTCGACAGGGCCGCGGACGGCGGTCAGGACGGCTGGCGTCACGGAACGATAGTTTGGCGCGAGAATGTATTCGCTGTACTTGGTGGCGGACACCGAAGTGAACAGCGCAGCAACGGCATAGGAAACGCTGGTTAACAGAATCATAAGGATCTGATTCCCGTGGCAGGACTTGTGCTGAACTGAAGAAACGAATCTCAATTGGAGAATGCAGCTTCTCCCGTATATATATATATATATATACAAGTACAGTACCTGCCTACATATGACGCCGAGGGTCTTTCTCGGTGGCATTACCACTACACTGTCTCCATTCTGCTCCCCATAGGATGCATTATTCGCCGAGCTGCTTGCTTGGGGAAAGAAAGAGAAATGCTCATTCGGCAGGTGATTTCGGACAAGCAGCTCACGAACTCCACTCTCCTCACTCACTCCATGTTGGCCAGGCCAGAGCAAATCGGCAGAAAGAGCCCCGAATGAGTAACGGGTGAAGAGAGATCTCGTATCTGATGTGACATGACGTGCCCCGGATATTCCAGAATCATACTTGCGCATGGGTCAAGTACTAACGCGTGAGGGGAAAGTGCGGGGGAACCATGGGTACGCAATGGACAAAGTCAATTCGAAGGCGGGACGGACTGGACTCCGCTCAGCCCGCCCCCCTTTTGCTAGGCGAGGCAGGTTAAGGCAAGGCAGAGGGAGACAAGGTTATAGAACCGAGGATGTGCCGAGGCCAACCAGTGCTTTAGCGTCAGGTAGTGTGCTGAGAGAACCTCTTAACTTCGGCAGATAGCCAGGCCGGGGATTTGCCGCAGCAATCCAGACTGCACGCAGGGGTGCAACGGGGAGGGCAAAGACAACAACAACCCCTTGCAAATCGGGACTCCAGCTCTTTGGTTGGTGCCACGGGTATTCCTTCCTCCCGGTGAGACATTGCCCACGCTAGTAGGGGTTAAGCGAAGCGAAGGCGTGAAGCAGGAGGGGGAATGCATTATTTTATGTACTTCCGTACTCTTGCATATAAATTTATTAGTAATATACATCTTAGGGATGAAAACGTGCTTGACTGTCACTGTTAGTCATACCCATAATGTACCTTACCAAGTAATTTGTATGTATAAATACATAAAATAATGCACCGCCGCCCAGCCTCCCCCTTGCTCAGCCTCCTCTGCTAGCGTGGCAAATGTCTTACCGGACGAGGGGATAGCTACTATCCCCCCCCTCTGGCTTGAATGTTAAATTTTCTAGTAGGTTCCGCGCCACAGATTTAACATTCAAGCCAGGGGGGGGGATAGTAATATCATGGTGCGGCGTAAGACGTTTTGTCATGTATTTCAACTCGCTACAAATTACCTCACGTTACATCAACAAATGCTACTTCCTTTCTCCCTTCCTCCCTTCGCCAAGATCTCTGGAAACTTAGGATGACAAGCGAGAGGCATACGAAACCATAGATGTGTGTGTTGAAGTGAGGCGCAAGAGTAGAGACGAAGTTAGTTTTGCGTCGGCGGAAGCCGTAACGCTTCAGGCTCACGTCGGTTTGACGCCAAGAATGTTGGCGAATGCTGTCTGTAGTTTCGTCGTCTGGGACGTGATTTCCGAGGTCGAGAGTGTATTCAAGCCCCTGCTCTAGCTTTGATGACAGCTGCGTAGATGTGAAGATGAATTAGAGAGAGTATCCCGCTAATAAATGTGTGGTGGCGGTGGGGAGCTCGGCGGAAGGAGGCAGGGGTGCTAGGATCGCATGGCGCAGACCTAATGCAGGTGTCAGCAGCATATAGGCCAAGCCCCTATCGCGCAATAGTAGATGCAAGTGCCGATTCTTTTTTTATCAATCTCCGGTTAAACCCCGCAATTAGGCGGGGGCCTCGGCAATCTATCTTCACTCAGGGGAACAGCGTGTGCTTCCTTACCGTTACTCTCCCCCCTAATTACTTGTAATAGTGGGCCCCCCGGTCTCCCATAGAAAATAGCCCTACGACCAGGGGGCCCACTATTACAAGTAATTAGGGGGGGGGGGAGAGTATTCAAAGTGAATTTCCAGGTCGTGTGAGATGACCTGTCGATCGCAACTCTCCGCCTTCTTGGCATTGGCTGCAGCAGTCACATGTCAGGCTGCCTCTGTTCCCCGTGCTGCCGGTAATGTGAACTACGATCAGCTTTCGGCGAACCTCTCGAGAATTGCCGAGATGTTAACGTACCGTTCCTCTGAAACAGACCCACAAATTACAGGCCAAGCCTCTCTAGTCTAAAAGTTGGCTTACCGGGAATCAGCCGAAGGCTAAGCTAGGAGATCGTGAGATTTGATGCGGCGTGAGATTTGAGGCGGGACATTGGTTAAATCTCGCTTATCCATTATCTCTAGCACTGGTGAATCGTCATCAAAATCGAAATAGGAAGTATAGAATAGCCGCACCAACGATAGGCTGAATTTCCACCCAACAAAATCCAATCCTTTGAACATATACTTTCTTGGAGGACGTCCTATAGTTTCAAAGTCAGAGGTTGGAAGTCGGCAGCTTCAATAAAGTTGCTCCAGGGGGGTTGTAGTAGGTTCCATAAGAGTTACAGCTGTCTTGTTCTTAGACTAAATCATGTTAAAGCGCTAATGCCAAGACTTCCAAGCCAGTTGACTCATTGTCATAACGTGAAAATAAGGTCATACGGCATGATTTTTTAATAAAAAAACCAAAAAATTAGGATTTCTTGTGATGTGTTATGTGTTTCGTCTTAAGGAATTAATCCTTGTTTTGTATTGATAAAACTAGCGATTAATGCAAGGACATTCCAGGCCCGTATTGCCCCTTAACTCCAAAAAGTTATATAAGGACGTGTATGCTTTACTTGCTTGTCGACACCATCGACTTCACTCTCCAGTACAGAAAATCAACTCGCAACATTCTCGACTTTATCGTCTTCGAATCTTCACTCTCAAGCAAGAAATCCAACTCCAACGCCTTCAATTCCAAATCAAGCTACGCGCCTATATATCAACATGTTGTTCAATATCCCGACTCTTAGCGGAACTATTACCGGCGCACTTTTGCTTAGCGGTCATATAGTTTATGGCTCTGCCCTTCCAACGGCAGAGAAGGGAGATTCTCTTGGCGTGCGACAGTCCCAGGCCGGAGTTTGCATTCAACCCGGCTCAACCGTAACTGCTTCGGTGCAAGAGTTGGTTGATCTAGCAGAAGAACTATCGAGTAACGCAGCGAATGGCATCAGTTCGCCTCCGTTGATTCCCAATTGCTTCGACCTTGACGTCGGGCCCGAGGCTCAGTGTCTTGCATGTCAAAATGCTGTAACCGTTACTTACGGCGCTGCAGTCCTGGAGTGTTCAGTTGCCACTTTTGGTTGCGGGCCTTTTGAGCCGCTCTGTCTTGCTGCCTGTATCGCTGCCGCAACTTTTACTCTTTACGGCGCCGACCAGGCGTGTTACTGTGCACATGCCAACTGTGCTGATACCGCTGTTCGGAGTACAATTCCGCTGCCAACTTTGCCTGAACCTATTGGGGGCGGTAACTTCAATGTACCCGGTGGTATTGTACCAGGAGCAACTCGAGCCATTGTTTCCAACGGACAGCCTTCCTCGTGCCCCCAGACAAGTTAGTGGTCAGTAGATGGAAAGGGTATCAAGGATATGGAATGAAACGTGGACGATTGGACTTGAACTTTTCCTTTGTTATATCAAGATGATTTTGATTCTATATTGCACATTCGCTCGTTTCTTTGGATATGACTTCAAACTTTGGACTATCGTTAAATTGTCAAGAATGCTCTTGGTTCTGTTTTGTAACGCTAGTGTTACAAAGTCGAGATTCGGCTTCCCTAGCTAGGCCGGTATGTATTTAGTGGCGATGTCGAGCACTCAATCTCATTTGTTACCACCTGTGAAATTGGCAAGTTGATGTGACGAAGTAACACGTGATCAGAAGTGATTCTTGAATTGCTTGCTTACGTGATTCTAACTCCCGGCCAAACTAAATGCCACAAATACAACTTGAACCGGATTAAAATCTTGACAGCTCCCAATAGTATATACCCGAAGAAGGGAAGTCGCAAGATGAAAAAAATCAATAAGGAGACACTCTAGGTCGGACGTCGACCTTGTGGACTGTTGCCACGTGATTCTTGCAGTCCATCACGCCGTTGAGCGGTAACCCCTCAGCCGAGTCAATCACAACGAACTCACTACTCAGTTCCCAATGGAGTACAGATGAACCATGAACTACAGCGAAGAAGGTATAAAGATCCTACAGTACAATGTTATGAAGTCGAGGGATGTGGTTATGGCAACGCTATTACGCGACCCCAGGATCCAGGAGTACGATATTCTGGCCCTCCAGGAGCCATGGAGGAATCCCTTTATCCCGACGACTCACAACCTAATCGCACACTCTTTTTATATCTGCTTTCCCAACGATAGTAGAAAAGCACTAGCGAGGGTTTGCTTCTTTGTCAACAAGAGAATAGACCTAAACAGGTGGAGATTTACAAAACACACACGAGACTTGAGTACACTTGAAATCACGACAATAAGCCTAACCATAGAGGCAGTAATAAAGATATATATACACAACGTATATAACCCTCGGAGATCGTCAGACCACAGGACGAGTTGTCTCCCACACCTTAGAACGGCACTCTCTGCCTACTAGGAAGAAGAACAAATCATCTTGGGTGATTTAAGCCTACACCATAAACTCTGGGGCGGGCTAACGGTACGAGAAAGAGATCTAGAATTAGACGACTTAATTAATATCATGGAGGAATACTAGCTAGGCAGCCTTCTACCCGCCGATACAATTACGTACGATGACAAAAATGTATAGAGCTGCATTGACCTCTGCTACGGCACACTAGACCTAGTGAATAGGGTTGTTAAATGCGGAGTAGACTACGAGATGGACTACAACTTAGACTACCTTCTAATCACAACGATTCTAGACCTCCGAAGAATACAAAAAGCAAAAACACGTGACTGGTCTAGCACCGATGAGAAAGAGCTCCGAGCAAACCTCGCACGAGAGTTACCCACACCCCGTTGTCCCAAGTCAAAACACGCTTTAGACAGATATGTCGGAGAGGTGACAAAAGTAATACAGTCGGCTATAGAACACGCCACACCCCTGAAAAGATGGTCCCCAAGAGCGAGAGCTAGGTGGACCTCTAAATACAAAGACACACAAGCGGAGGCGCGAAGACTTAAGCGCTGGAACGCCCGACTCCACACATACGAGAGCTGGGAGGCCTACCGCGTAGCTCGAAACTAGAAAAGAGTGATCCGCAAGGCCTTACTTTAACGCCACCGAAAATAAGTCGAAAGCGCCATGAAGAGCCCAAAGAGTATGTGGAAGCTAGCAAGATAGGTAAAAACCCGGGGGGAAGTAACACCGACCACTACTCCGATATTGAAAGACCCAGCAACAGACATTAAGCACACGGAGCCGTAAGACAAGGCAAGACTTCTAAAGGCAACCTTCTTCCCGACACCTCTAGAACTAAATCTCCAGGATATCTACGAGCCAAATATCTAGACTAGATCCTATTTCCAGATATCACAGAGAGAGAGGTACTCTAAGCTATTGCCTCCACGCCCCTAAAGAAAACCCCAGGACTAGACGGTGTTATAAACAGAGTCCTCTATATTATCGCCGTCTAGTTAGCACCGCATCTCACGAGGATATACAACTAGAGCCTACGATTAGGGTACTGCTTAGTACACTTTCGACAGTCTATCACTATCGTCCTCAGGAAGCTAGGCAAGGATGACTATACTACCCCCAAGGCGTATCGTCTGATAGCCCTACTAAATATAATTAGTAAACTCATAGACTCGATTATTACGAGAAGAATCAGCTACGTAATAGAGGCGCATTAATTATTACTGAGCACATATATTAAAGGACATAAGGGAAGATCAGTAGACTATGTACTACACACTATTATTAAGAAGATATACGAGGCTTTTAATTCGCCCGAGCCACAAGTGGCAAGCCTCCTTCTATTAGACGTCTCGAGGCTTTCAACAACCTCTTATATACTAGATTACTCCATAATCTGCGCAAACGTAAGATAGACGAAAGAATAGTCAAATAAATTACTAGTTTCTTAATAAACAAGAGCATAGTTATTAATTTAGATACGTTTAAATCAGAGGTGTATTAGGCGACCACCGGAATTCCTTAAGGATCACCGCTATCGCCCATTTTATACTTATACTATAACGCCGACATAATAGAGACCTGTAACTGAGAGCCTAATACCCTTACTATAGGCTACATCGATGATATTATAATCCTACGGTGTGGATAAAAAGAAGAGATTTAGTGTAAATGATGATTCTATTATAAAGGAGATTTCTAGGTCTATATAACTACTCTAGCTTATCACGTGTGTATTCGCTTAGACAGCCTAATTAGGCAAATGCAAGCTTAAACGAGTTTTTACTAAATACAGTTGCTTCCGGTAGTTTGAAACGTAAAGCCCAGAGCTTCGTACAGCCACTGTTTTAGCCTAGGAAAGCCGTGTATCAGAAGCCTTGGATTCCATGGCTGTAACCTGTGGAAGTTAGAGCTTTGTATTAGACGTATGTGGTTTATTTAAGCGAGGTAGTTAAGTTATAATCTTATAGTAGAAGCTCAATTAAAGAGACCTGCAATAGACTAGAAAAGGCTATATAACGAGCGACCATTTAGATAAAGAGGTATATATCCGTCTTCGCCCCAAGCAAGTTCCAGCTTACCCACTACACAAGGAGGCGTTAAGTAGTAGATATCGACCGCCACATACAAGTGGAACAAACAGTTATATACCCGTCCGTAAGTAGTAAATACCTTAAGGTCACGCTCAATACAGCGCTGAACTAGAAACCGTATATCTAGAGCCTGAAGACGAGGATCTCAAAGTCTATTAGGGTAACGACACTGTGCAAGGTACAATTAATAACTTAGAATTCAAAAAACTACAGAACTACTCTAGGGGTCCCAGGGGTTTATATGCGGGGTCGTGGCCGATTCGGTCCCTTGGCATTTACCCCTATTCCGAATACAGCCGAGTACAGACTGTACAGAGTAACAGTCCACTGTTACAATTAGTGCACTAGTAAGTCTAGCTAGCTCTACTTAAGTGGCAGGAGTTACTAAACTCAGGAAGATCTACTAAGTAGTTATTATCCCCTAAATGATATACGGCTACTCCGTATAGTCTATCGCCTATAAGCGTAGAGAAGGCTATATAAAATAAATTATTGACTCACTTAAATACTTTAAGCGAAGGTAAGTAAAATCATTAGAGGCCTATATAAATCAACGTTAAGCTTAGCCTTAGATATAAAGCTTCACCTCCTTTTTATTAAACACTAAATCTAAAAGATAAGCGTCGAGACTATTAGTAAGATTCTCTCCTTAGATAAAATATTAACCTTAGTAGGCTTCTAATTCCTTAGGACTACGTGGAGCCGATGGAGAAAGGAGTTATACTTGAGCCCTTTAAAATACACGTACAATCGTCTTCGTTAGCGCCACGAAGCGTCGATTAAGGACTAAGAGGTTATCCCACCGTTCTTAGTACTACTATAGTAATAAGGGCCGATCGTAAGGATAGCATTATACGTCGAAATAATTAGAACCTAATATAAGGAGTTCCTTAAGTATCCCTTAAATAGCCTCTTTATTTATACTAACGATAGCGGAATTAATAATTACGTGAAAGTTATAATAGTATTACCCCTAACGAGATATATAAAACTAGCGTATATAAAAGATAATAAAACCTCAATTGTATATATCGTAGAACTATAATATATTAGGTTAGCCCTTTAAATCGCAGATAAAAACGTAAAGAGAGCAAATAAGAAAAATAGGCTAATTATTTTTATAAATAACTAAGTAATTATTTAGATATTTTAGAAACTAATTAATAGATTAAGTGCGTATATTATAACTAACGCGATATAACTTATAAATAAACTCTAAGGATATCGTAAAACGCGAGTCAAGTTAAGATAGATACTAGCTTAGATAGGCATCTTAGGAAACGAAGTCGTAGATAGAGCGGCTAAGAGAGCAGTTAAATAAAATATAGGAGCTGGCTAGTGTAATAGCACGGATTTCCGTAAGCGAGCAGTACCGGGATCAGGTGATAATACTCTCTATTAACGCGAATATCGAAGTGAAGAGCCCTTTCCCCGAGGGAAGGTTGCTCTCCTTATATCTTCGACATCGTCTAGGCTATTCTTAATTAGACTTAATTACATAACGTATACGTTACGTACGTATTACGTAGTAGCGTTGTAACGTTACATACATATTACGTATTAGCGCTACACAGCCTCACTTAGTCGAATACTAAGTGGGTATATAACGCAAAGCGCTCAGCTCGAGCCCTGCCGAGCTCCCGAGCGTTACCGAGCCCTACCGAGCTCTACCGAGCTTCCGAGGCTATTACGTGACGTCTTAGACTAATCATATTTAGGCATAGTAAATGAAGTGGGAACCACTACCTTTACACTATAATAGCTTCGCATATAATTAAACGGTTTCACCTAGAGCATCTTAATACTAAAAGCCTACTAAGAGCTTTCTTAAAATGGCTAAAGGCATATAATACTAGTATTGACGATTACATCGACTTGAAGGATAATATAATTATAGCTACAACTGCGCGAACGCAGTTTTTCGGGAGGGGGGGGGTAATGTTACGACCTTTAATACGCCTTGTATTCTAACCGACACGGCTCGTAGCATCGCTAGCTATGCGACGGCGCTAAGCTTAATTAGGAAGACTTGGTGGCAAGCCTGCGATATATTAATATAAATGGCGCTCGACTACACAAGGCCTTATTTAGGGGAGCCCCCGTCTATTTATACTTAAGCTTTCTCTTACAAAGAGCTCTCCTTTTCTCCTTATCTTTTCTTCTCGATTCTAAGCGTAGCATTAGGCCCAAATACAAAGCTAGAGTCTACTCGCTGTATCAACCTCTTGCCAGCCGTAACATATTAGTGTATACAAACGCATTTTTAACATTATATTGTTGTAATTTCTATTATTAGACATAGTTAATATAAATATTACTCTATAAGATTCAGGCCTATAAGTAGCTGAAAAGGTCTCTAAGTAATTGAGGCCTAAAACTTGATTAAAGCCTTTTATAACCTATCTAGATTTATATTTTATAATATTATTATTAAGATCAGTTTTTATTCTATAAACTCATCTACCTCTTAAATAAGTTTTATTAGGTGGTAATTCTACTAAATTCCACGTATTTTGTAATTCCAGCTCGTCTATTTCAAATTTCATAGATTTTAACTAATTATCTTTATTAGGACTATTTATAACCTCTTTACATGTATTAGGTTTATTTTTAATATTAACTATAAGAGCTAAGTCTTCCAAAGAGTCAGTTATTAGTGTTATATCTAGAGAGCTATTAATTATTACTTGAGGGTAAGTTATTCGTGTATGACCTGATCCGTCTAGATGAGCATTATTATTATTATTATTATTATTATTATTAAGTTTTATAGTTCTAATTAAATTTGCATTCTCCTAATCAAATAAGGTTCGGCGCAAAGTCAGACTAAGTTCGGTAAAAAGTCTAGTGATATTAGGATCTAAAACATAACTTATTAATCTCGTTATAAGTATAAAATTTGTAACGACAAGTATGCTTCGGCTAGGGCTCGGCTAAGGTCAGGGGTCCGGAACAGGTCCGACCTCCCTCTGACTCCTTATATATATGCCTCCCTCTTGTAGAGTAGCTCTGTAGTTTTTGTATTCTAAGTATGAAGTCTTCTTCTACGTACCAAGTCCTCTTGTGTCGTTACAGACTTAATATAAAGTAAGGCGGTTTCGAGGTTAACTCGGTACTAGTCTTATTCTTATTAGCGAATTTCCAGATTTTAAATAATGCCCCTTATAACGTTGGTGTTATTAAAATTCCTCTTATCACGACGTCCCTTTCTCTTCTTCTTTTTAAATAAGTCTAAAGTGGCAGTATGCTTAGGAGTATTACCCCTAAGGGTAGGTGTAATTTCCAGTTAAATAGAAGTAGCATTAGACGATAATATACTAACGTTTAGTTAAAATTAAGACATGTTAAATCTTAGGAGTAAAGCGAGATTATTATATTAGAGCGGTTTTATATTTAGAAAAGGAGGTGTTTTAGTTAAAAAGTAAGAGTTCCAGCTACGTGATTATAGTCCTTAAATCTATCTATAAAGACTTCTATGTAAAAGGAGTAATCGAAGTGTTAACTAGCGAAGGCGACTCTAAATTAGACTAGTTACAACGAGTAAAACTATACTTTAGTTTATTAGTTATTTAAAAGATCTCTAAAATCTTAACTCTGTGAAATAGCAAAACGGACCGGTGTTAGAACCGTTTTAATTAATATATTAAAATCTCTAAGGTAAGATATTATTTAAGCTGTCCCCAGTAATAGTGATCTTTTTTATTTAATATAACGACGTAATATTTAAGGAGTGTTACTAGAAGTATATAAGAGTACGTAAGCGGAGGAAACTTAAATATTATAAGAATACTAGCCATATGCGAGCCTAATAACCGATGCGAACCTTTAATACAAAGCTAGTAACTTGATACGAAGCTAATAACCGATGCGAGCCTTTGATACAAAGCTAGTAACTTGATACAAAGCTAATAACCGATGCGAGCCTCTGATACAAAGCTAGTAACTTGATACAAAGCTAATAACCGATGCGAGCCTTTGATACAAAGCTAGTAACTTGATACAAAGCTAATAACCGATGCGAGAGCTTAGTACTCAAAGTAGTTATATAGACCTAGAAATGCCCCCCCAATAGAATCATCATTCACACCATCATTCTCTATTTTACAATATACACGTGATTAGATAGAGTAGTTATATAGACCTAGAAATCCCCCGTACAATAGAATTATCATTCACACCAAATCTCTTCTTTTCATAAATTAAAGTTAGAGATATAACAATACTCAGCTTAGTTAAACTAAAAGAAGCTTCTAGATATAGTCCTCGGAGGACGTAATATAATAATAATAAAAGGATTACTAATAAATTACTGCTATGACAAACAGATAGGAAAGATATTTCTAAGCCTAAATTTTATACCTTAAATTAACGAACTACTAATAGTATAAAATGACCCGAAAAATAGGAAATATAATTTCTTATTAGTGTTATTAGATCTTGAGGGTTTAGATTTTGCCCTAAAATTATGTCACTTATATATTTAATCTGACCCTTATTATTAAGTAAGATAGGCTAATGCATATCATTACTCGCTAGCGCTTTAAGCTTAGGGTTAACTAGTAACTAGTTAGTTCTGTTGGATTTCATGTGATCCAAGAGTCACGTGAATGCCGAAGGCTCTAGAAGCCTTGATTTGTCAACACATGGAAAGCTCTCGAAGCTTTCCCTCATGTATATAAACCTACTCTCACTCTGCCTTTAGAAGAGTGAGGCATGCAAATAGTCAAAATGTGACAAGTTCTATTCTTCTGCCCTCTTATAAAAAGAAAAGCGCTTTTATAAGTCACCTCTTTATCGCCTTAGAGCTATTAATTAAATCAGTAGTCTTTAAACGGGTATATGTGCGTTAACTCACCTACTGCCTGTTACGACCTACGATGCGCCTCGTATTCTAACGACACAGGCTCGTAGTATTACTAGCTATACGACGGCGCTAAGCCTAATAAGGAAGACTAAGTGGCGAGCCTACGACATATTGACGTGAATGGCACTCGACTACGCTAGGCCCTATTAAGAGGGTCCTTTATTTATATATACTCGAGCCCTCCCTTATAGAGAGCTCTCCTTTCCTCCTTGTCTTTTCTTCTCGATTCTGAGTGTAGCTAGAGGCCTAAATACAAAGCTAGAGTCAACTCGCCGTATCAACCTCTTGCCAGCCGTAACACTGCCTCTCTTAACCGAAGAGAAAGGAGTAACAACGTCACGTAGAAATAAGCACAGTTAGCGGCGATATTAATTGTAAAGAAAGGATAAAATCAAATTTCAGTGTATGAAATAACCAGTGAATCGTCCTTTATAGAAAGCTAAAGTCGCCTATATGCTTTCGTTATAGTAAGATGATATATTACTTGTTAACTGTGGAATTTGGCAGATTAATATGAGGAAACGACACGTGATTTGAAGTGATTATTGAATTTCTTGAGTTGCGACTGCCTAAGAGCTTAAGGCTCTATATATACACTGTAATAGGCTTACTAGAACCTTCTAAAGCTAATTACAAATCATTTTGATTTGTAATAACTCTTAGAATCGTCTAGAAGAGAAAGGTCATGTGACCTGATAAGCAAATGTTCTGGAAACCGGCAGGAGGCACTAATTACAATTCAACATTAACAATTCTTATCCTCATTCGGCTTTTGCTTTTATCAAATTTAGCTACAGTCGCGTTCGCCCCCTCTACTCCTGCTCATCTACATTGCCTATACTTCCCTCTATATCGTCTTTCTCTGCGATTAATTCTATTTCCGTCTCGGCGTCGTCTTTTAGTAATATATAAATCGTCAAGTGTCCTCCCTTAGGCTAGTACCTAAGACTAGTCAAACATGTGAAAGTTATCTTTATTTTAGTTACTTTATTTTATTAGTAAGATTATAAGCATATGTTCTATAATTAAGGGGCTATTTAAAGAAGAAGTTCGAAGGTGAATTAAAAAAAAATATTAGAGTGTGTGTTGTGAGGTGTTATAATTTACACGGCATTTAATAATGCGAATCACGTGGTTTACACAGGGATTAAATATCTGGTTCCCGGACCAGCGTAACTTATACCCGGGTTGAGCTTTGAAGTTTTGCGGTAGGCTTTTCTTAGCACCTTCTTCTCTCAACGAGTTGAGAGTACGAGGGCAAGCTTTTCGAAGCCCCTTCTTCTCTTAGCAAGTTAAGAAGTACGAAGGCAAATTCAACGTTGAATCAAGTCAATTGTCATATCAAATTCACAACGATCTTCATGTGCGATCACCCAAGGTCTTATAGTACTCTTCAAATCATCTCCTGCATCAGCTAGACCGCGATGTCTTTTGCGAGGTGGATTATAACCACAGTAGATGCTTTTGATTTGCAAAGAAGTCTTTGTATTTCCCAAGCTCTACCACCGTCATGGTGTCGTTTGCAAAACAATAAACGCCCCAACCACGCAATTCCTCAAACTTCTTTTCTAGGTCTTCCACAAGAACATAGTCAATGCCTGTCTGGCGCCCTGTTTTAGAGTTTCGAAGCGCACTTTATATCAAGCATCCTCCAAATCAGCATCCTCCAAATCAAACGACTACATTCTGCAACTACACCGCGAGACGTGGCCGGATGTGGATGATTTTCCCAAAAGTAATGTTTAAATTGAATAGAGAACGAGTGCTATTAAGGTATGTGTGTAGGGACGTATCCACCCAACAAGTCTATAAAACACGATTCCAGAAGCTTAAATCCCGACCGTCCCAAACGTCATATATGCAGTCATCACTCACCTAAGTCTCATTATGTACAACCTCAACGCTTGAAAATCGTCCCACACCCAACAACATTACGCAAACCCTTCGCCCATATCCAGATGCAAAGAATAATCTAGATACTCTTCTTCACGGTTTCGGGGCCCCGGTAGGATCCGTCGTCCTCGCCTTCAACGTCCTTCACGATCTTCTCTATTTCTGTCACTTGACTTTCCCATTCCTTCTGGCTGAGCTTGGTTTCTCTGCGGAAGAGCTCTTCGTTGGGTTGGCGGTAGCTGCCTCCGAGTCTGTCCCATAGAGTTGTGTATTGTCCGTAATTGTAGTTGAAATATAAGTGGTGCATAGTGTGGCATGCAGCACCGTTCAGGACCGGACTATTGGCGATATATTCGCCGTCGTGGATGAAAACGGTCCAGATCTGGACGAAGCCGAAGAGGGCTAGGTAGGTGAACTTCTGGAGCGGGAAGAGAAAGGGGAAGACGTGATAGGGAGCGGATTGCAACTAGCCATCGACGGGGTGGAAAGCGATCGATGATGCGGCTTGTGCAAGGACTTGTAGACGAGCGGGTGGTGCAGGCCTCGGTGGATGAGGTAGATAAAGAAGTCGGTGAAGAGAATGAACAAGGGGAATTGGGTGTAGTTATAGTAGGGGAATGGTTCCTCGGCGAGGCTGTCGTAGAGTTTGGAGTAGCCGCGCACTTCGCCAAGGAAGAAGGGAACGGTGAGGATGGACATGAAGGGCACGGAGATTAGAGCTTGTCTGAGTTCTTGGCAGATTTAGTTCTTGAGGAATCTGGGGTGTTTGAAGGTTGTTTTGTCGAAGACGAAGATGTAGGAGAGGGTTAAGACGACGAGGTAGATTATTGCGCTAGCGATCCTGGAGAGGGATTAGCAGATGTTTTGGGAGAGTGATTAGGGAGCGCACCAAGTGATTAAGAATAACGAGAAAGCTTGTCGGTAGATGTCATCTCTGGTCAACTGGCTTAAGTAGGCTGCTTCTCCAGGTGCAAAGGACAGGATCGAACTGGCTGGCTCGAATTGCCATGGCGAGGCAGCCTTCAAGTCGGATAGCGTCCAATTTCCAGCTCTATTCATCAAACTAAGAGGCGCAGGTTGCGAAGGAAGGGCAGCGGCATAGAACCGATCGAAGATGTAGGTATCGCAAAGCTCAAGAGCGATATCCATTGTGGCAGTTTTGGATCGCGGGAAGGGGGAGCCGCGTCCGACAACGAGTAATGTGCGGTAGGTGCAGAGACAAACTCCAATGGGTTCTTTTCGAGTTCTCGACGTTCAGATCTTGACGAGAAGAGGTGATGAGGATTAGTTTTCGAAGGGCCTGAGATGTTTCTCTTCTAAGACGCCCCACAAGGACGTCCCTGATGAAATTTGTCCATGTCCATACCTGAACTAGCGTAAAACGGTACCCAATATCCCGCACCAAAAACGCGAAAACACGCTTCACCAGCACTACAAAATGCGCGATAAGTTCCTCAAATCTAAAGCTGTTGACGCAGCAGTGGATGCAATTCAAAGAGGAGAGTTTACAGATTACAGCAATGCAGCTAAGCACTTTAGATGCTCGCATACGGCTGTTTCTCGACGCGTTCGAGTCCTCACCAAGACAAAACGGGAAGCCAACTCCTTCTGGCACCAGTGCCTTCAAGATCATCATCCAAATGCTCTTCTTTGTTGAATTTGTCAGTACTGCAAGCCCCTGATCGAGACTGGGTATATAGTCAGCGATCCCCTCCTGTATTCTAGAATAATGAGAACATGATGGTCAACCAATCAAAGCACTAAAAACATCACTCTTCAAGTTTATCACCATGATTTTCCTCATCCTATACATTACCATCACACTGGGTCACAACTTCCTCCACTATCCTCTCTTCTTTTCTTGCCTCTTCTTCTTGAAACATCTTGGTCGACAGTACCCTAGCTTTTGATACAATACTATACTGTATCCATAATTTTCTTTGAAGTTCTATCTTCCTGCGAGCACATACGAAACCGTTTCTCTCTGTTCTCAGACTTCCTTCCTCTTCTTCCCTCCCTCACTTTGCCCGCCATCCATTCAAAGCCGTCATATTCACAGTTTGTGACAGTTTTCATCCCCCATACTCCTGTTAGACATCAGGAAGCTCCTCGATACTGACAAGCTAACCCGCTTCATCTTGTCCTAGCTTGCGCTCAGCATAATATGCCATCTGTACTTTATTATTTGACGTATCAGTTGTGATATCACGAACCACGATCATCTCCCTCAGGTTTGTCATAGCCCTTAGCGCATTCTTTAGGCCTGCAATCGTCGAATGCAAACTAGCCAGTCCGTCCCTAAGATACCCTTCATCAATCGCGATATATTTCAGGCGAGCTAGCTCAGTCTCCTTCAAAACTCCGAACAAGCGATGTAAGCCATCATCCTCCTGACTGATATCTAAATAAAGGACGTCTAGCCGAGGAAGTTGTCGAGAATGACGGTTTCATGTTGGAATTTTGTCCAGGTGAAATCAGAAGATATATATGCTCGAATTCTTCTCCATCCTACCTGACAAACTTTGTCGCAGCGATACGCCAGCAAACTGCCGACCACTCACTTCTGCCCCTCAAGCGGTGGCGTGAAATTTCTATTTATAACGTGGCTGAAATCGATCGCCGATTTGACATTGCGAAGCGCAACAAAAAAGCTTCGAAGACTTTGAGGCCCAGAATCCATGAGGGGAAGGCCGTCGTGCTTATTCCACATAACATTGTCGACCAAAGAGAATGAAATACGTAAATAAAATGATTCGCAAATCTGGGCGATTTGGTCTTTGGACGAGTATTCGGCCACAAATCAGTCACACTTCCTGCACCCCACTATTGCTGACTACAAGCCAAGTTAAGCTGCCCCCCCAAGTCCACGACCACGAAAATAAAAAGATAATAAAATAAAATGCGAGGGCGGTTCGAGTCCGAATAGGATTTTATTTGCAATAAAGTCGCCTTTAATTTGCGATCGATTTTTAAATTGAGCCACGGCCGCCTCGCTCTCGCCCTCACTGTGCAAACTATCATTAAAGACTGACTGGAACCTGCTCGCTCTGCGCCGTTTCATGTCTGAATTCACTATGGACACAGATGACTTGAATAGCAACCCCGGATTCCTACACAACCTGCCCGGAATCTACCATGAGGCGGCCGGTGGTGACACTCTCCTTGACCAGGCAGTCATGGCTGTCGCGTTTGTGCGTGAGCAACCAATACGAGTCTGATGAAGTTGCTATCAAACCCAGGAAGTCATACGGAGCTTCCATATCTCTCCTCAATAAAACGTTGTCAGAGGATGGTCTAAATAGCGATACCACTCTAATCGCAGTGTTATTTTTGAATTATTATTCGGTGTGTGTGGTTGATTTTTTTCTTTAATACGCCCATCACTAACTTTGGACAGGTTTTCAGCGACGCGAAGCCAGAAACAGATGTGTTGAATACCCACTCTGATGCACTTAGTCTACTTCTTCGCCTCCGCGGTACTGCCTCTCAATTTCTAGATCGTCGAATGGGCGGTATCACGAGAGCTGCATACCACATCATTGTGAGTCAATGTCACCACTGGCCACTTACAATGTTAACACAGACATCTAGACATATCGAAATATGATGAGGAGAGTAGCGCCCGGTGCTGAAGTAGCGTTGATGGAGCGCTGTATGGAATGCTATAAAGATACTCCTTGGGCGCGATCTGCTTTGGCGTGGGGCAGAATCACCCGACTCCTGCCTCGATGCGACGAGATTCTTGCGCAACCTAGTTCGGCTGGACAGGCGAGTAAAGGCTTACTAGAGGTCATATCGCTGGTACAAGAAGAGGACGACCGCTATCCTGAGCGATAACGTCTCACCCCCCCCTTTGGCCCACCCCCGCCTTTGGCCCACCTCGCTTAATTCCAACTCTTCTTATTCAAGACTTAATAACTCTATTCTGCTTCAACTTCTATACAAGATATTGTAGAGTCTAATTCTCCTCCTAATTCTAATTCTTCAGGTTCAATCTGGCGCTCCCCAGCTACAATTTGAGCCTCTTTAATAGCACGGATTGTCGCAAACTTAGAATTTGGACTAGTCTGAACCTTCCTCTTTTTCTTCGGCCTCAAGTGCTCTAATCTCTCTTCTAGCTCTTTAATCTTCATATTTGCCTTCCCTAATTCGTACTCCTTCTCATCAATCCCTTTTATAACCTTCCTAAAAAGCAAACGTTACGTCGGAAGTTAGTCATGTGACCCGCTTACTAGAGTGCGAATCTGTAAGTACAGATCTTTCCGCGCCTTTGGAGTCTGTAACTCAATTGAAGTATCAGAAACCTTTGAAGGTAGTATTGGCGTATCTTGAGGCTTTGGGAGCGTTAGATCTATCGATTTATTACTGTTTTCTAACAGCAAAGGGCTCATCAGTGGCTTGGCAACAGATACCGGCCATAAACCCGTAGTTCTCCACCCCGATTTGATATTAGAAGGTGTAACACTTTCTTAACGTGCCTTCTGATAGCAAATAAGAAAGTTGCGCTTGCCAATTGGTGTAGAATCGATTAGAGAACTCAATCTTTGTAGCTCTTTCCGATAAGCACGCTTGAGTGCGGAGAAAATCGTCAAATCGAGAGGTTGTAAGACGTGTGACGTATGTGCAGGTAAGAATAAGAGGTAGATATTATGCTCGAGGCACTTCCAAAGGAATTCTGTAGTCTCGTGGCTCCCATGGCCGTCTAAAATGAGGAGTCTTACTAAATAATCACGTGGTTGCGTCTGAGGGATAAACACCTTTTCCAGCCACTCTAAAGCCGTAGCATCGGTAGTCCACCCATTTTCGGTGGCTGTGAAGTGCCAATTGTCGAATATCTCTAATTGAGATGGAAACCATTGTTGTTGCACCGACTTTCCCTTGTAAATTACTAGTGGTTGTGTCGAAACTCCAGTTGCAGAGATACACTCAATGATTGTCGTCCAAGCACGTGAACCTGGCTGTTTTGCTTGAACCTTGCGTATTTCGACACTCCCTACAACATATCCATTCAAACCATAACCTTCCATAATACCGGCTTCGTCCATATTCCATCGTTGATTGGCTGGAATAGCTCTGATTGCCGGAATATCCAGTTTTTAGAACCAAGGCCGTATAACTTCAGACCGAGCGCAATTAACACGTACGGAATCGACATATATCTGCCTCTT
>MU270712.1:0-28558 GCA_021432625.1 Leptodontidium sp. 2 PMI_412
TGTAAAAATAAAAATATATCATTTTCGATACAAATGAAGTTTAAGGAATATATACAAAGGTTAGAACGTGTATTTTTACTTTTAATCTCTTTAAAGTAACAAAAAAAATTATTTTCACTTCTTATAAAAAGGCCTTAATGTTCCTAAAATTTACTCAAATATGTACTTAAATATTAACAAATCTTATAATTTCTCAACTGACAGTCTAAATCAGTTGAGCAATTAACCACTGACTTGTTAGGGTTAGGGCTAGTAGCTGACTGATTACGAATTTAAGGCCCACTGACTTAAGTCAGCTTAACTAGACTGACTTATCGACCAGCCTGCAGCTCAGGATCTGCACCATAATCCAGAAGAAGTCTGACTGACTCGATGTCGTTTTGTATTATAGCTATCTCGAGGGCTGTATTCGGAGCATCCTCGAGGCAGTAATTATAGTCACGCTGATTGAACTTATCGTACTTGTCCCGTCGATTGACCATATCTGTCGATATCTTCAGTAGTCGTTTAAGCTCGGTGTGATCCCCACTCGATGCCGCTGCGTAAAGGGGTAAGGGCGGCTCTGGTCCATACGACTCCTTATCCTCGTATTGCGGATACTCGTTGTCCATCCCGGCTTCGGGCATAGTCGTTGATGTGAGGCTAGTTGACGAGCTCAATAAAGTAAATTTCACGAACTTTTCGATGTGACAGCGCGACGGAGAGAAAACGAGGGCTGCGTCTAGGGTCTTTCCGATGCACCGTACTCGCCAACCTCAAATTATGGGCCGCAGGCCGCCAAGATAACTGAGGTACATATCATGTGTGATATGGAAGTGAGTTCAGAAATAGTTCCCGGGGGAATCTCAGTAGCAAGCAAGGGAGGCAAAATGGGATCGTATTTTAATGGCGGGGTCGATCATCTCGCTTAATAAAAAGGGAAAAGTTATCATTTGTAAATATTAACATCTTTCTTCTCACAAAGTTATTCCACATTTCTTCCTCGTTGTTCATATACAGTCCGATGTCTCACATTTACCTTAGGTACCTTACCCATTGATTTAGGATTCTACTCGTGCAATGGCCGTCTACATCATACCTCGCGAGAATTCTCCTGACTTGATATCTTTTGCACACTTCCCGGTTTCCGCAAAAGTTGGTTTTTACTTTACTAGTCTCCCCGGCCCTCTGCTCACGAAGCTGTAAGTGTCACTAATCTTAGCAAGCGGTCGTAGTCCATAGTCCACGGTCTTCCTTTGGCAGATGCTAAGATTCCCTTATCAACCTGCCGTTGCACTAAGATACAAACACAGCTTGCCGTTTGCAGTATTGTTCTGCGTATGCTGACTTCATAACAGATGAGCACTACATCCCCTGCAATCACCATCGACCGAAACATGCATTCTGCAGACGATAATCAAGCCCGGACAGACCGCTCTTCACCAGTGGATCCGAGTGCTTTGTTGTCGTATGCTATTCGCGGAGCGGGAGCCCTGTCTAATTCTTCCTCTGAATACGACTCCGAATGTAAGGATACATCATGCTCATGCGTCTCAGGACATACGGTGTTCCAGGGTCGTTCCACTTCTCCGCGATGCGGATTAAACTGCTCGACCAGCTTGACTGATGACTGGTGTTTTAGATGACACTGCCTTGTATCCTCCAACAACTTACTACAACAAGTTTGATCACGATCGTGTCTACATCTCTCTCGACTTTGAAACGAAATCCGAGGGTTGCTCCACAATCACACAAGCTGGATTTGCCGTACTCAGATTGAACGAGGACTCTCGCCACCAACTCCTTCTTTCACCGAACCTCCCTGCAACTACTCAATTCGTACACCTGCGCGTGGCAGAGTCACTGGACTACATTCATACCAATCCAACGCTACAGAGGAAGTATAATAACAAGAGGGGTTTTCGGTTCGGAGTAAGCCCTTCGTCCCACAATAAACTTTTCTCTGTGGACGACTTCTTACATGGGATATACAGGATAGTCAGATCGTTAACCTGTCAAGGTTGGAGGATGCGCTTGATGATCAGATGGTGAAGTGGGACTTCGGCGGAACAAATACCACCCTCGTTCTCCATGGCAGAAATGCAGAGCCCGATATATGCGAAGTAGTGAGTACAAATCTCCAAATCAAATCCACGATAGGGGTGGGTACTGATAGAGCAGGAGCGGCTGGAGAAGCTGATGAGCGAGCAGGGAGTCGATGTGGAACAGGCTACGAAGTTGGGGTAAGGGTGATGCTGGCGAAGGATAAGTAAGTGCTATATCTGTATTGCCCTTGCCATCCCCTATATTAGTAGCTGATGGAGTAAGCCAAGTCAAATTCGATAAAAAATCGCCTCAAGAGGATAAATCTCAATATCTTTTGGTTGTTACAACATGCAATTGGCTCACCAGTATAGGGCAAGAGGCAGTGAAAATCCTGAATATTTCATCCTAAAAATATAATTCCAGACTTAAGATAATAAGCATGATTCTACCTTTTCAACCCAGACGGACTCCACTGACAATCTTAACATCAAGTTATGCGTTCCAACTTCACAGAGCTGATTCAAAGTAGGGGTAGCCGGCCCATTTCAAAATCTTTGAATATTTATCCAATGACGAAGGATCATAAGTAGCGCTTAAACAGGAGGAAGCTTGGAACAATCGAGAGTCGCACCATCGACGATACAATCAGTGAAGACGCTATAAGCCCACTATAGAATGATTAGCAAGTTTCTGCTGTAGCGATCACAGGATCCACGTGAGACGAGTGGGCTGGATAATAGATGCGAAGGAAGTTATTTCGACAACATACGTTGGCAAATCCACCATCACCCCTTCTAACGAACTTGCCGGTTCTGAATCTAAGGACCTCGAATCTATAATTAATTAGAAATTGTTTTGTATAAGAACGTATTCGACATGTAGTGCTTACGAGACGTTGGCGCCAATCTTAGCATTAAAGCTGATGGTTCCTTGCTCAAGAATCGTGCCGGCAGAGAAGTCGAACCCGACATTGCACACGACAATTTTGTCATCGGGGAACTCGGTGATAAGACGAGCCACAGTCTCCTGAGTGAGGCGTTCACGTTTCTATCGACAATATTAGCTCTATATCTATCGACTTCAACGCGAAAACTCGCCTCTATATCCTCCGCGTTGAGCGCAATGATGAGGTCCCTGACGCCACCAATAACAGCTCCGAAACCATTACCGGAGCCAGTCCTAGGAGGGATTAGTTTTGAGTGTTCTTCCACGAGGGCTTGAGGTTGCTGACCTGTCAAGAGCGACAAAAAAGGTTCAAAAGTAAAGTTTACATCTCCCATATCGGAGCTGACTTTTTTAGTGATTGAGGACTGCATTCTATATTAGTTTCAAAATCTCAAAAGCAAGTTGAGTTGGGGTTTTCTATATTATTACAACCTGACGAGTCCTAAGCTCAGTTGGGGAGGCTGCAGCCCCAGAGATGGCCAGTATAACTGGAAGAAGGATAGTTGAGAAATGCATATTGGTAGGATTTTTGGTCTCACAGAGATCGAAAGAATGTAACTGAAGACAAGTAGTAGTGGATTGGAGGCCGTTGAGGAGCTGCTGAATGATGTTGGTGATGGATGAAAATGAGAAGATTCGACCTGACTCTTATATTCGAGTTTTCACCCCATGCGAGTATCCCATCGACTGCGAAGGTATGCGTAAGTGCTTGCGCCTTTCACATCTCGCTTGAAGAGTGAAGAGCAGAAATTAAACATGCTTTCTTGGAAGTACGAGATATTGGACTCTTCTGATAGAAAGTACTCCACCCAAGATGATTGGAAACTTGCCAAGTACCTTTATTGAAGAACACGAAGCTCCCATACTCTTACGAGCCCTCTGACACGAGATATCCAAAGCCTTGTGGAATTCTTGGCTTAGCGGTTGACTTGGCAAACTTGCCTTTTGGTACTTTTATATAATGCTACGGTAAGATATGGAAGAAACAAGACTTTGAAGGAGCTAGGGCTTGACTCGGTCGTATAGCTTGGATCCTAGTTGTATGATCGCCTTCACGTGGTCGCTTCCAATTTTAGTATGGCCAAGATATCTGGTGCATTGAATGTGTCAGGTTGCCGGAGTCTTGGGTGCTAAGTATTCAGCTTTCCCACTTATAAATCAGTGGAGACAGTGTATTTACTGGCATTACTTGGTATTCCAACATTTGGCGTCTGTGCGGAGTACTAGAATATTCCACTTTGCAAGGGATATCAACCAATGAGCCAATCCGCTTTATTCTTTTCCGTCTGTAACTGGTAAAATCTGGGTCATGTAGCACAGACGAAAAGGTTAGATTATTACCCTTGATACGAAGTACGACTCTACCCCGAATAGTACCCCTTGATTGAACTTTAAATGTGAGGCATGAGCGCCTCAGTCTTACCTTTGTCCAGATGCAGCAAGCCCTGAACTCTAATTCCGAGATGAATAGAAGCTATCTATAGCCTGCGACGAAGGAGAAAGGAAGCTCTTGAAAAACGAGCCAAAGCAAGATTGCAGGACAAGCGAAGGACAGGCGAGCTTGAATGATCTCTTCTAAATATCTTGCATTGTTAGGCACAACCAAACTCTCGATTATGATATCTTTTACTCCAGGGAAGATGACTTTGATATGTTCTTTGTAAATACAAAACCAAAATGCACTCATTCATCAATCACAATCGTTCTCATCATAATCCTTCTGACTCGTACATACCCCACTAGGAACTTCTCACTCCCAAACAGCGTAAAGAAAAATCGAATGATTTACCCTTTCAGAAATTCGTTGATACCTCCAACTTCGTTTCTCCAACCACTACGGGTCCTTTCTCTTGCACAAGGCCCAGGACTGATTTCTCTACATCCCCCTTCCCTCCGTTGAAACCATTTGTCTCTAAACAATTTTCTACACTCGACTATACAGCGAGGAGTCCCGCCCCCTTTTTCAGTGTCTCCCTCTTCTTATCGTTACGATCTTCGTTAGTCAGGGATTTGATATCTTCAGTGAGAGTATTATCCTCTTCGCCACTTCAGTCGGCAATTCAGATTTTGACGCTGCCTTCGTCCTTCCTTTTCTCTTGGCCTTCCTTTCTTCCTCTTCCCTACTTCCTGCTACTTTATTACCATCCCTATCTCCATTCCCATCCTCAGATTCAGATTCAGAGCTTGAGAGCTCTACAATCCTCCCCTCCCCATCTATCATAGGCCACTATCACACTCACTCGATAGTAGCACTGTTCATCTTTCCGCTTTCTCTTTTCGTACCTTGTATTCAATCTTTAGCTCCTCTCTCACCTCTCCCGGAATCTTTACACCGAACCTCGCTCTCACCCTAATCCCGCATCCCGCGATCCCAACTTCTGGGTATAATTGGCCTTTCAGAGTATGAAATGCTGCACCTTCAAGCTTCCCATTCTTCACAAACCAGCAGTAACCCTTCCCGTCATTATCAAGAGTCCACCCACAGCCGACAACATCACCAACAACCCAGCTTGAGGTGGGGAGGTGTTGGAGGCGTGGGTGCCGGCGCCAACCTGGGAGGTGATGTCCGAGGTATTGAGGTGAGTTAAGAAAGCCTATCGCAACTCCCCTGATCAGCTGCTGGCAGGTATATTGTTCTACAGGTAAATTTTGCCTTCATGAATGGAAAGAAACATGAAGGAGAAGAGATTGTGTAGAAAGAAAGACATACCCAGTTTCCAACGGGTCATCCAAAGGCTCAATCTTGAAGTAGTATTCCGTTGCTTTGAATGGAATCGGTGCATCTGCAATGATTGCGAAAGCTCGCGATACAAATTGCATCTTCTCTCCGCTTGGCATAACTTGATTATTATTTCCACAGTCGAAAGTGTCTGTTTAGTGTGGATTAGTACATCAAAGAATACAAGAAACAAAAATAAGGGCCAAGAGAACAAAGTCTCCACACCATCTAACATTATCTCGCCATCGCCCTTCACTTTCAACGCTTGATTCTTGTGCGACACATGACAATCGTACTAGTTTATGAGCTCATAGCAGCTCATAGCAGCTCTCAAAACCTCGTACCACAGTATCTACTCCTACTAACCTGTGTGCTTCTACCAGCCCTGATTCTCGTGCTAGCCGCAACTCTCATACCAACTCAGATCCTCATGCTAGCACATAATCTCAACCCCTGTTACCCTTGTCTCGTTCGCTACTCATTGACTTCTGCATTCCTCTTTATAGATGCGGCGGTGGTCAATTTTGACGCTGCACCCCGACTGGTACGAGGAATATTGTGGGTGGCCATGCGGGGTTGTTCCACGACTCTTACTCCACGTGGGCTCATCTTCACCCTGACGTCGTCTCATGGATGAAGTACTGCATCCTGCCATCTTCTCGCCTCTGAAAACCGAACACCGTGACACCCGCAATCGGCTTGGCTATGAGGTTATGAGGAGCATCGTCACTTCTCTCGCAACTGTTTGTATTTTGTTATTCATAACTTCAATCATGAGACACGAGTCTCGATTCCTCTCCTGGGCTGGCTGAAGTTGACAATCTGAGTAGTAATCGCAACAATCAAGTCATTACAAACAATAACAGAGACAACTTGACTTCAAAGACCTGTACGCTTAGTGCCACGATTACCTCCTGCTAGAAGAGCAAAAATGACCCCGTTTTGGTTGAAATTTTGACGAGTTTGCAAGTCCCGAACCTTCACACTGATCTGTCTGCCCCACAGCGGAAAAAGTTGAGGGCATTCTGTCCTCTTAGCCTTACGCCACCAGTGCCTTCATCTCATCTCAATTGGTCATAAGCCTGGCCTGGTCACCTTACGCAGGCCGTGACCGCCCTCTGCCGCCCTCCACTGAACCCTCACACACACCCGGCAAAACCCTCAGAGTCAAGTGTGACTGGATCCGCCACGAAGAGTCCGAGAAACACTACCCCCAGAAGCGATACATGTGCCTGATGTGCATCGAGCATGAAGAGGATGGGGAAGGCACATCCCTATGTGTCTTTTGCCACATTGAAATTCTTCCGACTGGCTATAATAAGGATTACTACCTGTCGTGCAAGCAGGTACAAGTTGGCAAGCATATCTTTACCAGTGCCCGGAAGGAACATTTCCGGAATCATCTGAAGGAACACGGGTTGACTTCGATTACTGGAGAGGCATCTACTTGGAAATTTGAGGCTGAGAACAATTAGCCCTGAGAATGTGGATTCTATGAAGTCGATTGTTTCTTGGACGGAGCGGATGGCGCATCTTGCGGCCCACTTCCACGCCGGATTAGACATGTTATAATAGCACGTACATTAGCGCTACTTGGCTTGCGTTACCTATATATAAGCAAAGAGGAGAAGAGGCAATTTTCCCTCCTTAGTAATTAGCTTTTATATTGAATAATATCACCAGCTATTATCTAGTATCTCTCTAGCTATTTTATTATATTATAATTACTTTAATACACTAGTGATTATTACATTTTAATTGCATTTCTTTTACCGCTTACTTGGCTATTACACAATAGCTTAAACTAGAGAATCCTTATTAGTAGTATCTAATAGGCATAGTGTCGGTGCAGTACCGGTTCATGTACCACGCCGCATGTGTGAATATATTCTAATGTGAGTATAACGACAGAGTAATAAATGTATAGTTCAAAATCTGTCTATTTTCTAAGAGAGTGCGAGGAGAGCCAGACTATATACTACGAAACCCCACCGAATCTCCACCGAAACTAGTCCGGCTAAGCTCTGACTCTTGAATTTGACCCGCACCCCCTTTTCTAGACCGAAGTATACTTATATAAGGACTTATAAACTAACACCGGCAAAACTTCTTTTAAAAGAATTATTTCTAATACACGTAAAAGTAAATAACAAGTAATATATAAGAAATAATAAATAAAATAACAAAGTATCTAATAACGTCTAATTCCGGCCTAATAGTGTCCCAAAAGTGCCCCGAAAGGGGTCCAAATATAACGAGGCGTAGTAGCGAGGTTAAGCGAGAACTAGTAATAATAGGAACCCTTAATATTATATAACGTAATAAATATATATATGTCGCTTTCCCTTAAAGGTTTAGAGTCTCTTTAATAAATACATATATAACTATTATACGTATACTACCTTTTAATCTCCTAAATTCGCTTAATATAATTTAAAAACTAATATTTCTAAAAAGACTATATTAAATTAAATAAATCAGCTAAAAGTAAATATACTCTTTAGAGATAGTTTAATAAGGAAATAATATATTAACTAAAAATAGTACTTATACTAATTCCCACAGGAGCGCTCGACTTCGCTTATTGCAAATGTTATATTTAGTACGTCCGCCTTATTATAAAGGACCCGTCCCACGAATACTCCTTTAATAATCCTAAGAGTAAGAAATACGCGTATTACGTAATAAAGAAATCCCGGTGTAACTTAGTAAGTACTCTTATTTCTTTTTCTAATTTAAATTATATCCGAACTACTACTAAAAGTGCTCTAGTTATATAAGTACTAATATATAATAGATCCCTTGGTTTATAATTAAAGAGTACCTTTATTTAGTTACTACCCTTAAGGTAAAGGATAAAGAAACTATTATTACTACTACTAAATTAATTAATTCGGCATTATTAGTCACTGCTACTAATGTACTAAAGACTATTAAGGAGTTATTGCTAGCGTTATTAAAGGAAACGCGCGCTATACGCTAAGAAATCGTTAGCCTAGCTAGCTCGTAAGTAATAAGTTAACTCCCTTATTCTTTTTTAATATTAAGGCTCTTAAGTATTAACACTTTATATAATAAGAGACAGTATTAGTCTTAAACCGGCTCTTTACTATTATCTCCTTTGCCGCTACTAAGCGTAATAAAGAGGACGGCAGTAAGGACAATCCTCTCACTAAGCGCCCCCGCCGAAGTCGCCGCTATAACGTAAAGGAGGAGGATAAGGAACCTCTTTTAAATATTTATAAGTAAGGGATTCGGCCTTATTTTAAATTAACTTTATAATAAGTTCTTTATAGCGGCACTTTCTTTATACTATTATATAAGAGTAGCCCCCTATAATAAAACTAGTAGTTAGTCCTTATTAAAGTGTCGTTATAAGGCCGCCTATTAGTACTTTAAATTAGAAAGTGTTTAAAACTAAATTAAGTGTATTTCTAACTTTATAAATTAATTAAATATAAAAATAATCGCAAGTGATAAATTAATAAAATAAGCGTTATAAGGAAATGTACTAAAAAAATTAATGAATATAAGAAACCCCTCCGTTATTAGTCTGAATTAACTCTAGTTAATTATTAAACTTAACCCTCTATTTTAATAATAAAGATATTAGTATTAATAAAATCCCGAAGAGCCTTATTCAGAGTACTCTTCGTTATAACGTTAATAGGATTATTAGCGCTATTAATCTATTAAACCTCCGTTAGTTCTCTACGCTCGTATAATTAATAAATAACTATAATATTAATTATTAAACGCTTTTCTTTCGTCGTACCGAGCTTAATAATACACTTATAAAGGGATAAAGAATCCGTGTAAATAATAGTAAGAAGACGTGAGATATTAAGCTTATTAGTTATTATATTAATAATAATACTAAAGGAGATTAATATATTAATTCTAGCTACTATAATATATAACTCTAATATAAGTATTACACGAGTTACTCTCTTATATTTTATTAAGCTAGTATATACGATATTACTAGTTAAAGTAAATTATATATCCCTTATTATTTCGGCACTAATTACTAATACGAAACTTATTTATAAACTTAAGTCTTTATTATTAATAAAAGAACTATTTATAAAAACGTAGACTTTTATAGACTATAAATTAATTAATATATATTAAAGTCCTCTCTTTAAGTTGTTTATTTATTATTTAAGGCGTAAGTTTAAGGCCTTAACGTCGTCTTTTATTAGATTTTAATATTATATTATAACTAAGAGATTAAATATTACTTCCGGCTAATAAATAATAATAAAGTAAGCTGCACGAACTTGTTACTCTTTATAAGCCTTTTTATAGTCCTCTTTTCTTATGTCGACTAACTCTAGCCTTACTCCTTAACCCTTTTAAGATATATAAAGGCTATCCTTATTTATAAAAATAATATACTTATTAAACGTAATAGTTTTAATAAGAAGTAATACTTATATTAACTTTATTAGAAAACCGGCCTTAGTAATCTCATTTTACTCTTTTACTAAGAAGTCCTTATCTCTTAGAATTAATGTGTCGTCTGTTTATATTCTTACGACTCTAAAGTTATAGCTTTCCTTAATATTAATTAGTAAGTATAAGTTATACGTTAACGTCTTTATTTATAAGTTCTCTATATAATATTTATAATATATATTAAACTAATAGTTTTTAGACTTAAGTATATTATATAATAGTAATACTATTATAAATATTATATTAAGAAGGAAATCTCTTATAATCTCTTTTAGTAACTATATAAAAATATCCTAGAAAAGCCTTATTTTTACTTAGACGTAAGTTTAAGTAATGTCTTTAATAACTAAATAAGATTTAGACTAGTTTTAGAGGCGATTTAAGTACTTAATAATAGTAGTTAAGAAAATAAGTAACTGCTAACTAAACTATTAGATTATTAGAGACTAAGTTAATATTTCTCTTTTCCCTTTATTATTAAAGTACTAAATTACTAGTTTTGACTTCTTATATAAAGTTAATATCTCTTTATTTTTAACTTTGTTTATTATTCTTGACTTAAAGATATAATAGCCTTTTATTCTAAGGTCGTCCTTATAAATAAACATAAAAACACCCCCTTTTAATAAGTACTTTATATTTTGTCCTTTAGGACTATTAAAATAGCGGCTTAAGTATTATAATTTTCTTTTTAGTACGAAGTTTAATAAATAACTCTTAGTCCTTTATCTCCTTCTTAATTAGAAATACTTTAATATTATAATCGTTATTAATAATTAATAAATTTAAGAAGTGTTTTATAAATATAATTTAAATAGCGATTTAAGGTAAATTTAGTACTATTTTAGTAGTGTTTTTAATTAAAGATCTTAGATATTACTTATAAATATCTTCTAATACGTTTTCTTTTTATTATTTAATACTAAAGGTATTTATCTTAAAGGGACAAACTATTATTAATTAAAACGTACGTATTCTCTTATTTCTTATATTTATTTTATATAATTCTCCTTTTATACTTAAGAACTTATAAAGTCTTGTTTATCCTTTACTTTCTTAGTATATTAAAACTTAATTATTAAAGTAAAGATCGTGAATATAAGTAGTTTTAGGGCTATTTTATATAACTAATATACTATTAACTTTATGTATAATATAAAATTTCTATACTTTCTTTATAGCTTTCTTAATTGTAGTCGTACGTTACTTAATTAATAGAGTTAAGGGGTTTAACTTTATTATTTTAAAGTATACGCTAAAAATAAGTAATATAAAGATAAGCCTATTAAGTTTAACTATATTATTTACTACTTATATTACTATTTATAGTTAGTCTTTGTCGCTTAATTCAGGGTACTTTTCTATATTGATTTTATAAGTACAACGTAATAAATAATAATATTACTTAACTTTACTAATTAAATAATATGCCTTAATAAGTACTAGTTTAAGGGTATTACTTATAGATCTAAGTGTACTCTAAAACTCCTTAGAATTGAAATTAGTATTATAGTCGTATATAACGAAATTGTAACGGTCGTGTATTTACTCGGTAAACACAGGAAGGCTGGTTGATCTCAATGATCGAGAAGTAGGTGTATCACGTACGCGGGAAGACAGTTACTAAGTATAAGTGAAGATATTATATTGAGTTGAGTACGAAGCTCTTATTTAATAGTAGACGTGTTAGTCTTTATATAAAACTCTTCGTGCCTGTTAGATCTCCTTAGATCCTAGGATCCTAGAGATCTATTAAGATCCTAAGATCTATCACGTGACTTAGGTTCTACTTATTCTCGTGATACTAACTAGTAACTAATGTTATATTTTATTATATATTCTATTGTTTAATACTATGCCTGTATATAAGGTCTAGGAGTTCTCTTAGATGCCCTTCTTATTATAAAGATCAGAAGGCCTTCTTAAGCCTAAGGTCTCCTTTCCTTTCCTTAAGTACTTATATACTTAGTCTATAACACTATCCCCTTCTTAGTCTAGCGTAGTCCTTACGCTTAAGTACGTTAAAGGAAATATCAACGACGGCCTATAATTATCTTTTTCTTTTATTATACCCTTTAACTAGAATAAGAAAATTCGTGAATAATTAGCCCTTTCTCGAAGAATCGAATCCTCCGGAATTAAAACTATGCCTTATTCATTATGTAAGAAGACTAGGAAGACGTATATCGTGTCTTCCACGGGTTCTTTAACTCGTTACTTAGAGTGCGCTTGTCTTAAAAAGAAATGTGATGTTAAGATACTTATAATAGGCGATTAGGAAGTTTTAAAGAGAGTAGAATAGAAACTAGAGGAGGAAGAGCGCGCCGCGCGTATTAAAGAGCGTAAGGCCTATAAATAATACGCGGAGGCTATACTCGCGGCTGAAGGCCGTCTAGACTGTCTTGCGCGTTAGCGCAAGTTCCTAAAAAAACGGGGAGCGGAGATACTCCGTCGTGGACTAAAGAGTATAGACGAGTTAGAGGAGGCAGAGGCGCGGGAGGCAGAGGAGAGGAAGAAGAAGGAAGCTTCTGTCACTTGGCCGCCTATACTGCCGTCCGTTAGCGATTCCTTCGAGTTCCCTTTATACGAAGAGCCGTTACTGGACTTTAGGGACTCCTTCTAGGCCGACTTAGGTTTCGTCGATAGAAACTTCGGAGTAGCTTAAGGTAGTAGAGGTTAGATTTAAGTTCTTAGGTGTTTTTTAATTATAGGTACCCTTTTTATTTAATTAAGTATTTGGCGGTGCCGTAAAAGTACTAACAATCTAAGATAGTCTTGACCTCGTACTCGGCGTTCGGATTAATCGGCTGTATTTTAGTAACAGGAGTAGCTAGTGCTCTTAGTAATACTAGTTCGAGGAGAGATATATAGAATACTAGGTAAATGTTTATTGTTTTTAGAAGTGTTAGTTAGAAATTGACTAGTCCTTTAACTTTAGTAATCTTAAATAGTCTTAGCTTCTTATAATTTAACTTATAACTCAGTCGTTTAGTCGCGATATTCTTTCAAAGTAAGTAGACCTTATCCCCCTCTTTTAGTATTAGTCTTATATTACGCTTTTTGTCGTAATAAATAGCTGATCTTTGTGTTATAAATAGAATATTAGCTAATAATTCCTTATATAATTACTTGAGCTTATCCCCTTATAATATAGCTTCTTGTGTGGTCCCTTAACCCGTGATTAGTGGGTTATATACTATTAAGTTATACCTGTAGTTTGTATAAAACGGCAATACTTTAATAGTCTCTTAATTCGCGCTATTATATATAAACTAGGCAAGTAGAAGTAATTAAACTCAATTGTCTTATTTATAGTTTATATAACATTAAAGATAAGTCTCTATTATTTAGTTAATTCGTTCTGTCTATATATTTATTTATAAGTAGAAGGCTATTAACATTTTTTGTTTTATTCTTAAGAGTACTACTAGAGTTTTCTAGAACTTCGAGGTAAAGAGCTTGTCTTTATTTAAGATAACCTCGTTTAATATTTTATAGTTTACGAAGATTATTTAGAGGAATACTTGTGCTATTTGTGGTGTGCTTTAAGTTCTTAGTACCGGTATTATATACGCGTACTTAGTGAACTTATCTGTGACTATATAGATCGAGTCATATTCAATTCCTGTGACTAAGTCTTCTAAGAGTAGTAGTTCGACTACGAAGTCTAAAGCGATTAACTTTTATAAGCGTAGTAGTGTCGTCAGTGTTTTTATGAGTCCGTATAGTATATAGTAATTAGCCTTATTCCGTATATATGTGTTACACGAGGATACTACGTCCTTGACTACTTTCCTTATTTTTAGGAAATAGTATTCCTTAGATAGCCTAGACAATGTCTTGGCGATCTCTTAGTGTCTATGAACTAGTAACTTATATTATTCTTTGACGAAGCTTGTCCGTTCTTAAGTAGGCACGTAAACTCGTCTTTAGTATAAGAGAGTTCCGTTTAATATAAAGGAAAATCTTTTACTTAGTTATCTCTATTATTTAGTCACGACTAAGTCGTTAGTGTAGCCTTTCTAGGTTTTCTCCGCGGCCTAGCCCGTTGTGGCTAATTACTAATGATTAATAATTAACGAGTCGCCATCCTTCTTAAGTATAATATATAATTCGTGGGTTTTATTTACGAGATATTCTAGTTTCTTACTTAGGGCGTCTACTTAAACGTTTTCCGTTCCTTTAATATAAGAAATGCGAAGCTTAATTATAGAGAGTGTTTCGTACTATCAAACCTAATGTCGATTTAGTTCTTTAGTAATTATAAAATAAATGAGATTCTTATAGTCTATTAAGATTTATACTTCGTGAGGCGATCCCTCGAGGTAGACCCTCTATTCGCGTATTACGTCTATAATTGCCAGTAACTCTTTATTATAAATGTCGTAGTTGAGTTCTACTAGTAATAGTTTCCGCGAATAGTATACGACTAGTTATTATCTTCTATCCTTATTAGGTTAGCTGAGGACGGCGCCGATAGCGTAGTCTAAAGAATCTGTCTCTATTCGGATTTCTTTGTTAGGTGTAAAAGAGGTGAGGACTAGTTCTTCGATAAAGGCCCTTTTAAGTACTTTAAAGGCTTTTTTAGCTTTATTAGTCTAATCAAACTCCTTATCTTTATAAGTTAGCTCTATAAGTAGCCCTGCGATTTTCGAGTAGTCCTTAATAAATTGCCGGTAGAAGTTAGTAAATCTGAGGAAGGATTATATTTCCTTAACGTTAATAAGTCTAGTCTACTTAATAATTACTTAGATCTTTTTAGGGTCTATAGCTAATCTAATAATAGTAACTACGTAGCCGAGGAAGACAACTTCCTTTATATAGAAGTAGTATTTCTCGGGTTTAAGAAGTATAAAAGTAGCTTCTAGTTTCTCGAGGATAGCCGTCACGTCTTTTACGTATTATTCCTCGTCCTTAGAGTAGACTAGGATATTATTTAAGTAGTATATATAAGTTACGTCTAAGTACTGCCGTAAAATATTATTAATTAGACACTGAAATGTGGCAGGTGCGTTAATTAGTCCGAAAGGCATGACCGTGTACTCGTAGTGACTAAAGCGCGTGTGAAATACTATTTTCTTTTCTTTACCCTTAGTTATCTTAATAAGGTTATACGCGCCTTGTAGGTCTAATTAAGTAAAGATCTTAGCCCTAGTGAGTCTGTCTTATAACTCTTTAGTTAATAGTAGTATATAATAATCCTTCTTTATAACATCATTCAATCGACAGTAGTCGATATATATTCGTCGTCCTCCGTCCTTCTTCTTTACGAAGAGGACGTTACTCCCTTATAGGGATTTAGACTCCCTAATAAATCCTTTCACTAAGTTCTTATTAATATATTACTTAATCGTCATTAAGTCGCCTGTCAAATACTCCCTAAGTAGTTAGAATATCGGCTTAGTACCTTTTACTAACTCGATCCAATAATCGTAGTCCTAATATTTAGGCAGGGCTTTTATACTTCGTTTTTCTCTAAATAGTGCCGCAAACTTATTATATACTAATAATATAATTTTCATTAGTAGATCCTCCTTTAAGTATCTAAGCCCTTCTTTAGAGGTAGCGCTAACCTCTCTTAAGCTTACTACTCCCTTAGAAGCTTAGAAGTAGTCCGTGTAACTATTAAACTATAACTGTTTCGTTCCCTAGTTAATGTTTAGGTTGTGCTTCTCTATTTATAGTAGTCTAAAGATAATATCGTGATTCCCGATCTTCGTTATATTAAACTAGATCTTTTCGAAGTGTCCGCCGATCCTTATACGCAAACATTCTGTTTATATGTCGATTAGGCTATTCGTGGCAAGTCCTTTATTAGCGAGTATTAAATAGTACTTGTCTTTCTTGACTTTAGTTAGTAAAAAATATTAGACTATAATAATAAGAGATATAAAGTTCTCTTATACTTTGGAATCTACTATTGCCTTTAGTTTTACTCCTTTGATTGTTACTTTTATTATTAAGTAGTAGTCGCCTATAACGGCTAACTACTTAGTAGTGAAGTACTTATAATAGACTTGACTAGTGAGGACGTTCCTCTACGATTGTCTTTCTCCTGTAACACATAGTACGTCGAAGACTTAGCCGATTCTAAGCTTTTAATACGTGACTAGGTTATACCGCTCGTAGTAAGCGTGTAATTTATCACTTAAGTTGACTTATATGCGGTTCCTTTTTAATTCTGCCAGGATCTCTTACCGCTGCCTTTACTCGGGGGGTTCTTGTAAGTTAAATACTAGTACGATTTCTCGTAGTATAAATTATATATACGTCTTTAATGTGTTAGAATACTTGACTTGCTTCTACTTAATACGTTTGTAGTCGCGAAATACTACTTTATACTTTTCGCCTTACTTTAGTCCTTTAAGGGATATATTCCTTAGTTCCTCGTAAGTGACTTAAGTCTTAACGTTTATTTAGTGGCGGCTGTTATAAGTCTCTCGATATAGGCTTTCTTCTCTCTAAGTGACTTCCTAGATTTCGCCTAATAGTAGTCCCGAGAAGGGTAGCTGAGGAGGCCCTAGTTCAGGTGTCTAAACTAGGCCTTTAGCTTCTTCGCTAGCTACGTCGTTGCCTTCCCTAACGTCTATATATTCGACGCCGTCGTCGCTGTCGTGGGGGACTGTACTATCGTCGTAGCCAGTGACTACGTTATTTTCAAGTGAAGCGGCTTCGAGTAAGACGACAATGCCCGCTGGCTCGTTTATATACTGACTGATATAGTTGTCGTTAGTAAAGCTCTATTCGCTGTTACTATTACTTGCTTTATCTAATTACGTATAGATATAATATTCCTCGAGCTCATCAGTTGTTATATAGTGATAAGCGGTACTAGTAGCGTTAAGTTGCTTAGTTAGCCTGTTATACCCGCCTTGTCTTATAACATTGGCCTGTCTTTTACCGGTCTATAGCTTCTTTTGTCGATAAGAGCTAGCTATATAGCCCGGAAGACCACATTCGAAGTATAACTTCTTCTCGCGTCGTTCGTTTATAACTTCCTTAGACGGCCCTCCTTAGTAAGGCTTCCCCTTACCTTTACGAGAGGTTACGTCGAGTTTTATAAGGTCCGACTATTAGTTCTCTTTTACTCTATTATGTCTTTGCCGACCGCTAGCCCTTTATTAGTAGTTACTTCCTCCGAAGGATTACTATTTTTGTTTAAACTCGTAAATCCGATTTCTGATACGAACAGTTTGTTCGATTAAAGTGACAATGTCGTGAGCCTAGGGCTCGATCCGAGTTAATTCTAATTAAATATTATCCTTAAGTCCTCGTCAGTAATAATTAAGAAGGGACTATAAGTTCTATCCGGTTTTATTAACGTATCGTTAAAATTCCGTGGCGTAAATAACTACGCTACTAGTCTATTTAAGACTATATAAGTGGGTTTCTGTAGTCTTAGTTACGTCGATGTCACTAAACATTCGGCGGATTTCGCGCTTAAATCCCGTCTATTCTCTAAACATAGACTACGTAATAAGTATAACTCCGTAAGTATTCTCGTTGTCGAAGTAGTCTTAGAGGAAAGGTTCGACCTAAGTTATAGCCTCTCCTCGGAGGTACGAGGTAGTCTAGATGTAGTAACTCTTAGTAGTAAGGAACTTATTATTATTAAAGTATTAATAAAGTTTAACTTAAAGAAGTTAGGTCTCTAAGTCTCGACAATTACTTAAGAAGGTATTAAGAAGCTTGACTCTAAGGGACTCCCTGAGCTCTATTAACGGGACCTCGGGGGCGTTAGTTATCTCTATATTGTCGTGGTATAACTTCCTCTTAGTTACTAATAAGGACGATAAAGTGTTAATAGTACTAGCCGTTAGGCTAGTTACTTATATAGGTTTTCTAGTAGTAAGAGGAGATATGTCGTACGTGAGTCGGTACTTCTGACAAGAAGGTACTTAAAGTGTAATAGTCGTGTATTTACTCGGTAAACACAAGAAGGCTAGTTAATCTCAATAATCGAGAAGTAAGTGTATTACGTATATAAGAAGACAGTTACTAAATATAAGTGAAGATACTATATTAAGTTAAGCACGAAGCTCCTATTTAATAACAGACATACTAGTCTTTATATAGAACCCTTTGTGTCTATTAGATCTCTTTAGATTCTAAGATCTTAGAGATTTATTAAGATCCTGAGATCTATTACGTGACTTAGGTTTCACTTATTCCTGTAATATTAACTAGTAACTAATATTATATTCTATTATATATTTTATTATTTAATGTTATGCCTGTATATAAGGTCTAGGAGTTATCTTAAATGCCCTTCTTATTATAAAGATTAGAAGGCCTTCTTGAGCCTAAGGTCTCCTTTCCTTTCCTCAAGTACTTGTGTACTTAGTCCGTAACAGAAATCTAGAGGTCTAAGGTATATGTTAATTTATATTAATTTAAATATATTAAAGGTAGCTTAAGTTATAGCCGAACTAGGGGCCTTTTAGAGTAATTTCGCCGTATTAAAACCCGTTGCCTTATTTATTATGTAAAGGGTATATTATTCTCTAAACATTACGATATCGACGTAGACTATATAATTAAAGTCGACGTCGTCTTATAATTTAAAGCGGAACTTATGTAGAGTATTTATGTGTTTTTAGTAGTGCTTATATATTTCCTTAACTTTTAATATAATGTCTAAATTATACTTATAGCTAACTTAGTTTAGTAAGTGCTATAGGCGCCTCACTAAAGGGTGTCCAAAGCGCTTATAAAGCCGATGTATTTCTAGCTTAGTCAAGTAGTATATATTTATCGTTCTAGTTAAAGTGTCTAGTAATTAATAATATTAGTTTAAAAGTAGTTATAAATACTTATACTTTTATACAATTAAGTACTTCTTATTACCCTAAATTAAAACATTATATAAGTTATTATATTACGTGTTAAGTATATTTAATTATTATAAGTAAATTAAAAACGGGATATTTACGTCTACGATTTAAAAGTCTATTTCTCTAGTTAGAGTATTAATTATAATAACTCTAAGGGATAGTCGCGAACTAGTACTAAATGTAATTTAGCTTTAGCCCGCCTAATTAATATTAAACTTAATATCTTAAATTCGCTATAATACTTATAATTAATTAATCCCTCCTGTGTTTTTATTAAATGCCCTTATATTAATTAATAGACCTTAAAAGAATCTATTTATTTATTATATTATATAAGCCTTACTAAGAATAAGTCTCTTAATTTTACTTTTTAAGATATAAGTAGTCTTCCTTTTTTTAAGTTGCCTTATAACTTCTTATATATTATATTATACCTCACTTATTATAAATATAGTCGTGAAGTTTATAGTGTTATTATTATTATCGTCGTCGGAACTCTTTAAAGAGTCGTTAATATTTATTAAAGTATTTAAATCTATATCTTAATAACTTCCCGAATAGTATCTAAATATAGTCCGGTTTTAGTCTGAATTAAGTCCGACTCCCTTAATATAAGCTAAGTAGCTTTTAAAAGTCTTATTTATAGCCTTAATTCCTTTAGCCTTACGCGCCGCGAAGTATTTTACCTTAGACGTTACTTACTTTTTATTAAAGTGGCGACTATTATAATAATCTATTTTCTTATAAATAATATAGCTTATATAGCCTAATATAGGCTAGAATTTATCCTTACGCTTATTTCTATTAAAAAATTTCATCTTGTAGTTAGAGTAATAAGCCGCCTTATTTACGACATAAGATTAGTAGCGATTTATATTAAATCTAAAGTACTTATTTATCCTCGATCTCGAGTTATAAGTTACTTTAACGTTAATAGCGGAGCGAAGACTATTTATTACTATAAGGAAGGTAAGGGGTGCCTTAAATAAGGCTATTTTAAAGAGGGGGTTCCTTATTACTTCTTATATAAGCTTATTATAAAGCGTCTTATTGTTTTATATATCGTCGTCTTTTAGGCTAAGTTAAATACTTTATAATTCTTTAGCGAAGTTCTTTAATTAAGTTAATACTAACTTTCCCTTTTAATAAGGCTTATTTTAAAATAATAAGAAAGTTAAACTAAATTATTAACTAAGGAACTTATTAACTCTCTCCTTTGTCTTAAAGTGTTCGCGAGTTATCTTAATAAGCTTATTAAATAAGTACCCCCTTATTTTAGAAGTACTAGTAGTAATACAAACTAGCTTCGTCTCGTAGTATTAATAGAAAGGTTTAGTTTTAGACCTTAGTCTTAATTAATACTTTTTAATATAAGCCGGCGAAAATATAAAGCTTGTTATTTAAGTAGTCCTTATCTCTACTATATTAAAATTCCTTAGTATATATTTTAATAAGGTTTATTACCGATTTTACTTAGTCTAGGGTTAATAGATTTATAACATATTATAATGGCCGAATTAACTTTATATATAGTTTAGTAGTCCTAAGGACCTTAAATAATAGTAATAATTTGTCTTGTGAGTATATTACTAGCGTTAGTATAAGATTTAATAACGCGTAATTATTTAATCTTTATAAGTAGAGATTATATAAGGGATCCTCTTTAAAAGTAAATAAGAACTCATTTTTTAGGACTATAAGTGGAGTTATATTATATAGATTATTAGCTTTATCTCCTTTAGTAAGGGAAATCTTAAGTAACTTTAATAACTAAATCGTTTTTATAAGCTTTATTCTTATTTCTTTTAAAGGAGTGTCTTTTTTTATAAAATAAATAATTACTTTTAATTAGTATTATAGAGACATTAAGGGTTAATTTTATTAAAGTGTTATTAAGATTAATAGTAATAGGCGAGAGACTAATTCCTAAATATAATTTAGTATTAATTCAAGGTAGTTCTGAATTTATATTTTTATTTAGTCTTCTAATTATAAAATTTTCTTAACTTATATTACCTCTACTAAAGCCTCTATTATCCTCGTCCCCCTTTATTATCGTATAAATATATTAAAAGCTCGTAAGTTGTCCTTAAGGTATATAAGTTTTATAACTTTAATTAATTTAAACTCTTTTATTATTTAACTTTTAAAATACTCTTAAAAGTCTTAAAAAAGGAATTTTTCCTTAATACGGCTATTATAAAAGGACTCACAGAACTTCTGTGAATATACTGTCGTATTTCCTGTGAAAACTAGGCTAAAATTTAGTGTTTCTCCTAGTGTAACTGTATTATTAAATATTTTTAGAGTCAATTTTAGCTCTAGCGTGCGATCTAAAGTATTTACTATTATATTAAGTACGATTTATAATTAATCTAGTAAGTTCCTAAATAAGTTTCTTAAAGGTCTAAAGTTTTAGATTTAAGTATATTAACTTAATAATTTTCGTAAAGTAATTGTCGTATTATAATAGCTCTTTTTTAACGTGTAATAGTCTTAGTCGAGTCTTAAGAGAGAAGTTACTTTCCTTTTATAATTTAAAAAAAGTAAAATGCCCTTTAAAGAAATTATAATTAAGTAATCTTTAAGTTAATGCCTAGAATTCGCTTTATAGCTTAAGACCTTTTCTATTTATAATAAGGTTAACGATATAAGCTTATTATTAATTAATGTCAGTATAGTACCGGTTTATATATTACGCCGTATATATATTCTAATACAAGTATAATAATAAAGTAATAAATATATAATTCAAAAATCTATATATTTTTTAAGAGAGTGCGAGAAGAACTAGACTATATATTACAAAACCTTATTAAATATCCACCGAAACTAGTCCGGCTAGGCTCTAACCCCTGACTTTGACCCGCACCCCCTTTTCAGACTGAGGTATACTTATGTAAGGACCTGTGGACTAACAAGATCGTGGGTATCTTAGCCCTAAAGCTTAGTAGCCTTGTTATATAAAGAAACTAAGACCTTAAAAGAATTACGAGGACAAGGGTTACGTAATAATAGGACCTTTTAAAGCTTTAGGATTTAGGGCTTTAAAGGCTTTAAGGCCCGGGGCTTCTAAAGGATTTAGTTTATATAAAGGCTTTATATAAAACTAATACGTTTACTATTAAATAGAAGCTCTATGCTTAATTTTGAATAATATCTTTACTTATACTTAATAATTATTTACGATTATATGTAATACACTTATTTGTTAATTATTCGAGATTAACTAATACTTTTGTGTTAATATTAAGTAAATATACGACTGTTATATTTTAAGCACTTTTTTTATGAAAAATACTAACTTACGTATATTATATTTACTTCCGAAAAATCGGTTTAAATGCTTAGCCCGCGAATTAGTATTATCGGCACCTTAGCCTTATTTTTTAAAAAGAAAATCCTATTATAATAATTTGAAATGATTAATGCGCTAAAAGTTGCTATTATTAAGCTGAAGAAAACCTTACACGTTAAGTTACTTAATACGTTCTTAGAAATCGCAAAGACTTAGAAGTTTTTTTATTTTAAGTTAAGCTTTATATTTACTTTATATTTACTTTAACGACGATATATTTTTTATTAACGAAAGCTACGTATTATAAACCTTACTTTATTTAAGGGAAAAATACTTTAATAGGCGGAACTGTTTTTAAAGAATTACTTTGAATACGAGGATATTTGCGGATATATACTAATAATAAGGATTATCTTTAGAACTTAGTAGAAATTTAAAAGGAAAATGTTACGGCTGGCAAGAGGTTAATACGGCGAGTAGACTCTAACTTTCTATTTAGGCCTAATATTTACGCTCAGAATCGAGAAGAGACAAGGAGGAAAGGAGAGCTCTCTATAAGAGAGAGCTCTAATATAAATACACGGGGGGCTCTCTTAATAAGGCCTAGCGTAGTCGAGCGCTATTTACATTAATGTGTCGCCTACTCGACTCTTAGTCTTCCTAATTAGGCCTAGCGCCGTCGCATCGCCAACCGATGCTACGAGCTATGTCGGTTAGAATACGAGGCGCATCGGAGGTCGTAACAAAAAATACGAAGGATATTTAGGAATGTTAACGAAGTGAAAACGATAGAAATTTACTAATAGGCTTTATAATAAAACGGGAGCGCTACTTTTTACGCTACGAAATTTTAATAGTATATTAATAAAACTAGGTGAAACTTATAATCTTTAATTAACTATTATAAACGAAATTTAAAAAAAACATATTCGCCTTAAGTTAGTTCAAATCGACCCTGAGTTATAAAACATTGTTACACTTATTCAATAAACAATTAAGGTTGCTAATAGTATAAGCGAATATTGATAAAAACACTAATTTTACAAAGGAAACTGTTAAAAATTATGAAATTTTTATAAAAGTAAAGATCGCTAATAATAAGGCGATTTTAAAGGAAACTAATAATGGGATTTTATAAAACTCGACGTAATTTTTTTATAAAGCTGGTGGAAAGCCTCGCCACGGGGAAATATTTAAGGATATTATAAATAAACTACACGAGAAGAAGCTGTGCTTCAAATACGGCTTTTCGAGTTATATAACTAGCTTATATTATAAAAAGGGATTATAATTTAAAAACAGACAAATTAAGGCTATTAAACGAGGCGCTTATAATATTATAAAGTTAAATAAAATTATTAAACAATTTAACGAAACTTATTAACGTACAACTTTGAATAAGCTTAAAGAAAACAAGATTTATACGTAAATAAATAGTAAGAAGAAGAAGAATAAGAATAATTAAAGCTTTACTAATAATGATCACACTTAAAAACATATATTAAAATTATTTAGTATTATAATTAATTTTTAAATATATTATAATTACGAATTACGATAATAATAATAATATACTTTATAATAGCGACAACGAAGAAATAAAGGAACCGAAATGATTGTAATTAATTTTTTTAAGATTATAATATAAAAAGATATAAAAAATAACTTAATTAGAAAAAAAGCTTTTAAAAGGAAACGTAAATACTTAATATTAAATTAATAAAGTTACTTAAGTCACTCATAAAAAGCCAAGGCTAATCACTATAAGAGGGTTATAATAAGGCAAGGAATATAAAGTAGCTTATTTTGATTATAAGCATATTAATTTAGCATAATTAAGTGTTAACTTAGCCTAAATATATGCCTACGTAATATCTCGGGGAAAATAAGTTATACTATGAAGTTGTGACGGTTGAGAGTGCTTAGAGCCTTATTTCTGGTATTCCGGCTTACCGAGTATTACCGAGATTAAATAAGCTTATAACGCTTTTTGTTATTGTAGTGGGGATAGGCACGTGAGAGCTTATCAGCTGACCTAACTACCCCTTTATATAGCCGGCTGCCAGCTGTAGAGTTGCATCTATATATTATTACAACAACGAATACTACTTGACTCTTTTGGAGATACAATTGGGCTTTGTCCCTTCCAAATTATATATATAAAGCTCTTTTTTCTTTATTTTCTTTTTTACTTAATTATAAAATTTAAGAGACTCTTATTATTTTTTATATATTTTATATATATTATATTAATATATAAAGTTATTATTATATGTGATTTTTATTTTTATAAAGTAAGCGTTATATCATTTATAATTCTTTTTAGCTTATTTAAGGTGATAATAAATATCCCTTACTTATAATTTCTTTATAAGTAGTTATTAAGAAACTATAAATTTATTAAGAACTTTCTATAAAACCCTTAAGTTATTATATTAAGGGTATTAAGAGTATGCTTCTTAAACCTTTCCCAGGTATTTACCGGCTCTTTATAGAGTAATATTATTACCTACCTAATTTAATTATATTAGTTAAAAAAAACCTTTATAATTATAATTAAAGATATAGTTATAAGTTTATAGGTATTTTATAAGCTTTTATTAATTATTTCTTTTGTATTTTAATAGGATTATATATTTTCCCTTCTCTTAGTGAAGAACTTAACGTTTATTAATAATTAATAGGCGATCTTCTATATTATTTATATTACTTATAATGTATTTGGATTTAACCTAATAAAGTCACTATACCCTTTCTTTTGCATTAGAAGAGTATTAGCCAAAGTTATTATTATATATCCGGCAATATTTAATAATAAGGTTATTAGGGATATTATTTTGTTTCTTAAAGGCTTTACGTTGTTCTTATATCACTTAAAAGTTAACAACTAGTACATCCTTACACCCTTTTTAGTATTTTAAAAGGCCTACTTATAGCCTATGTGTTAGTCCACAGGTCCCTACATAAGTATACTTTAATCTAGAAAAAGGGGTGCGGGTTAAATTCAAGGGTTAGAGCCTAGCTAGACTAGTTTCAGTGGAGATTCGGTGGGGTTTTATAATATATAGTCTAGTTTTCTTTACACTCTCTTAGAAAATAAATAGATTTTAAACTATATATTTATTATTTTATCGCTATACTTGTATTAGAATATATTCACATATACGACGTAATATATAAACTAGTATTATATTAATATTAATTATTAATAAGCTTGTATTATTAACCTTACTATAGACAGAAAAGGTCTTAGGCTATAGAGCAAATTCTGGGCTTTAACTTAAGGAGTACTTAATTATATTTTCCTTAAAGGGTATTTTACTTTTTCTAAATCGTAAAGGGAAAGTAACTTTTCTCTTAAGACTCGACTAAGACTATTATACGTTAAAAAAGAGCTATTATAATACGACAGTTACTTTATAAAGATTATTAAGTTAATATCCTTGAATTTAGAACTTTAGACCTTCGAGAAACTTATCCGGGAACTTATTAGATTACTTATAAATCGTATTTAATATAATAGCGGATACTTTAGACTATACCTTAGAGCTAAAATTAACTCTAGAAATTATTAATATTATAGTTATACTTAAAGAGAAAGTAAATCTTAATTTAGATTTCTCAGTAAACGTAATAATATATTCACGGAAGTTTAAGGAGGACTTTTATAATAAATACCTTAAAGGAGAGTTCTTTTTCTAAGACTTTTAGGAGTACTTTAAGGGTTAAACAGTAAATAAGTTTAAATTAATTAAGACAGTAAAATATACGTGTCTTAGGGACGACTTACGAGCCTTTAGCGTATTTATACGACGTACTAAAGGAACAAGGACAATAAATACTCTAGTAGAAATAATATAAGCTAAGGAAAATCTATAACTAGAGGACTAAATAGAGATATAAATTCGGAATTACTCTAAATCAGTACTAAATTATATTTAGGAATTAGTCTCTCGCTTATTAATACTAATCTTAATAACACTTTAATAAAATTAACCCTTAATATCTCTATAATACTAACTAAAAGTAGTTATTTATTCTATAAAAGAAGACACTCTTTTAGAAAGGTTAAGAATAAAGCTTACGAAGACGATTTAATTATTATGATTACTTAAGATCTCCCTTACTAAAGGAGATAAGGTCGAGGATTTATATAATATAACCCCCCTACTTATAGTCTTAAAGAAGGAGTTCTTATTTACTCTTAAAAGGGATCCCTTAAGTAATCTCTATTTATAGAGATTAAATAATTATACGTTGCCGAATCTTACACTAACGCTAGTAATACACTTACGGGACAAGTTATTACTACTATTTAAGGTTCCTACGACTATTAGACTATATATAGAGCTGATTCGGCTATTATAGTATATTATAAATCTATTAACCTTAAACTAAGTAAAATTGTTACTAAACTTTACTAAAATATATACTAAGGAGCTCTAATATAGTAAGGATAAGGACTACTTAAATAAAAAGCTTTATATTTTCGCCGACTTATATTAGAGAGTGTTAATTAAGACTAAGGTCTAGAATTAAGCCTTTTTATTAATATTATAAGATAGAGCTAGTTTGTATTACTACTAGTACTTTTAAAATAAGGGGTACTTATTTAATAAGCTTATTAAGACGACTCGCGAACACTTTAAGACAGAGGAGAGAGTTAATAAGTTCCTTAGCTAGTAGTTTAGTTTAACTTTCTTGTTATTTTAAAAAGAGCCTTATTAAACGGGAAAACTAATATTAATTTAATTAAAGAACTTTACTAAGGAACTATAAAGTATTTAACTTAACTTAAAGGACAATAATATATAAAACAATAAGATACTCTATAATAAACTCGTGTAAGGAATAATAAAGAACCCCCTCTTTAAAATAGCCTTATTTTAAGTACTTCTTACTTTCCTTATATTAATAAATAGTCTTTACTCCGCCGTCGGCGTTAAAGTAACTTATAACTCGGGATCGAGGGTAAGTAAGTACTCTAGATTATATATAAATCGCTACTGATTTTATGTCGTAAATAAGACGGCTTATTACTTTAATTAGGCCACAGCTAAATCCACACACGGAAATAGTTAAACTAATATATGCTAAGGGTTTTAAAGACACACCAGGCGCATCTATTACCCTTGCCCCATCATACTAATTTGTACTATAATACAAAGGCCACTTATACATTTAAAGTGTCCTGAGTTACCCCTGAATCAACTTTTAAAGCTATTTACATTTTCTAATCGTACAACAATATGTCAACCTTTACTAGCGAACCTTACGGTCCTGTACTACTTGCAGCAGTTTATAGTGACATTTCTACTGGTTTTTTTACTATTTAAGCGCATGTAAAAGCTAATGGCTATACTTTTATATAACGAAATACACGACCTTACCGTATATTATTCGTCTGTGATTATAAGGGTAAATACAGGCCAAAGGGGAAGTAAACAGATACACATTTTACACAGAAACGATTGAATACTAGCTCGAAGAAATGCGGTTGTCGTATGAGTGTAATTCTTACTTAAGAGGCAGACTTTGAATTAGATGATACAAATGAGTTAGTATAATTAAGTAAAATACATAAGTCGCCCTTGCCCTACAGTACAAATTAATATAGTAGGGCGAGGTTGATAAATCCACCCTTTATATTCCCCGAAATCCCTTGGCATGTGTTAGCTTAGCTATTTCCGTGTGTAGATTTAGCTGTAGCCTTTAATTATAAGATGAAATTTTTAAGTAAAAACAAACGTGGAGACAAATTTTAGCCTATATTAAGTTATATAGACTATATTATTTATAAGAAAATAAATTACTATAGTAATCGCCACTTAAACGAAGAGTAAGTAGTGTTTAAGGCAAGATACTTTACGGCGCGTAAGGCCGAAGGAGTAAAAGCTATAAATAAGACTTTTAGGAGCTACTTAGCTTATATTAAGGGGATCGACCCTAATTTAGACTAGAACTAGACTATATCCGGACATTATTTAGGAAACTACTAAGATACGGATTTAGACACTTTAATAAATATTAATGACTCTTTAGAGAGTTTTAACGACGATAATAATAATAATACTATAAACTTCACGACTATATTTATAATAAGTGAAGTATAATATAATATATAAGAAGTTATAAGGCAACTTAAAAAAAGGAAAACTACTTATATCTTAAAAAGTAAAATTAAGAGACTTATTCTTAGTAAGGCTTATATAATATAATAAATAAATAGATTCTTTTAAGGTCTATTAATTAATATAAGGGCATTTAATAAAAACA
>MU270713.1:0-18441 GCA_021432625.1 Leptodontidium sp. 2 PMI_412
CACAGAAGAGTGTTTATTTTTGATGTCCTATATGTCCATTCCCAGCCTGCTCTTCCAAAACTGCCAAATAAGTCTCGGGGGAAATTCCTCCTTTCTAGTAAATGTTATCGTGTCCAACATCACCTAAAACCTCTTAGAAGATTTGGTCGAAGCTGCTCCTCGACGCAAGGTTAAACCAGAAACGCCAATCATTAATCAGCGCCAGGATTATCGTCGTTGTGCTCCACAAGATTCGTCTCGTGTAATGTCTAAAGAGGTCTGCTATAAAGCTAATAAGAAAGAATCAGCTAAAACAAAAGAATAGTACCTACAAGTGAAATCGTACACTATTACGATAAGCCAGTATCATTAAATTTATCTAAATTTCCTCCTTTTCCGTTAAATTCCCTAGCTTTAAGACATCTTCATTGAAATGATCTCTTAATCCACGAGTAATTCGTATTACGCATTCTTCGAAAACTCGTGGATAAAACCCAGCGGAAGCCCAGTCAAGAAGACAAATAGAATTATCCTGTAGTAAAAGGAAGTTTCGAGGAGCTATGTCAAGATGACATAAAACCAATTCAGATTTACTGAATATTAGTTTAGGATCCTATTTCCTCAATCTCATATTAAACCAATTTTCCATATCCTTAACAGTATGAAGAAGAGGTTCTTCACTGTGTTCAGACCAAAGGATAACGTCCCACCCCACCCTTCCGACCACCCCTACCTTCCGACCACCTCGCTTAATTCTAGCACTTCCTATTAAAGACTTAATAACTTTATATTGCCTCAACTTCTATACATGAAACTGTAGAATCTGAATCTCCTTCTGATTCTGATTCTACAGGTACAATTTGACGATCTCTAGCTGCGATTTGAGCCTCCCGAATAGCACGTGTTGTTACAAACTTGGAATTTGGACTGGTTTGGACTTTCCTCCTTTTCTTTGGCTTCAACTGCTCCAACCTCTCCTCTAGCTCTCTAATCTTCATATTTGCCTTCCCTAATTCGTAATCCTTTTCGTCAATTCCCTTCACAATCTTCCTGAAAAGTAAACGTTGCGTTGGAAGTTGATCATGTGACCCACTGGCTAAGGTACGTATTTGAAAATGCATATCTTGCCTACTTTTTGGAGTATGAAACTCAATTGAAGTGCTAGAAACTTCCGAAGGTAGTATTGGTAGGTCCTGAGACTCTTGGAGGGGCGGATTTGTCGATTGATTACTATTTTCCAATAGCAATGGGCTCATTACAGGCTTAGCCACAGATACCGGCCATAAACCAGTAGTTCTCCACCCAGCCTTGATATTAGAAGGAGTAAAACTCTCTTGACGTGCCTTCTGATAGCAAACGAGGAATTGCGCTTGCCGATAGGTGTAGAATCAAGTAAAGAACTTAATTGTTGTAGCTCTTTCCGGTAGGCACGCTTGAGGAGAGAGAAAACCGTCAAATCCAAAGGTTGTAAAACGTGTGACGTATGTGAAGGTAAAAATAAAAGGTATATATTATGCTCAAGGCACTTCCAAAGGAATTCCGTAGTCTCGTGGCTCCCATGGCCGTCTAGAATGAGGAGTCTTGCTGAATGGTCACGTGGTTCCGTTTGAGGAATAAACACCTTCTCTAGCCACTCAAGAGCCGTCTCATCAGTCGTCCACCCATTTTCGGTTGCAGTAAAGTGCCAGTTGTTGAATACGTCTAATTGAGACGGAAACCACTGCTGTTGGACCGATTTTCCCTTCTAAATTACCGCCGAGTCTGTAGAAAGGCCAGTTGCAGAGATACACTTAATGATTGACGTCCAAGCACGTGAACCTGGCTGTTTTCCTTGAACCTTGCGCTTTTCGGCATGCCCTACAACAAATCCATTAAGGCCGTACCCTTCCATAATGCCAGTCTCGTCCATATTCCATCGTTGGCTAGCTGGAATAGCCTTGATAGCTGGAACCTCTAATTTTTGGAACCAGGGCCTAATAACTTCGGAACAAGCGTTGTTGACACGTACAGAATCGACGTAGATCTGCTTCTTAGTCTTCAGAATAGGGTTACGGGCCAGAAATCGTGATATCCAGTGTTTTCCGAGTGGTAGGTGATCCCCTTGGAGAGCTAAAAGCCTCTGGCCAAAAACCCTGATCTGTGCATGCGTAACTCCACGGCCAAGAGACTCTTAAGTAAGCACCCAATTGGCTAATCGATTCTCTACCACTGTAGGTAGCCTTTGTAAGTGACTAGCACCCTCCTGGAGTGGTAGAGTGGTTATATTCCGATCATACAAAGTAGACCTTGGAACACCCCACTCAAGCGCTGCCTTTCGCAAAGACTTGCCATTTTTGACCTCTGCAAGCGCACACACAACGTCGTGCTCGGTATATTCAGGCTTCATGATGAGAACAACGTATATTCCAAATTTCAAAGAAATTGATGAAGAATTAAGAGAGTTAATAATTATTTAAGTTGGTAAGTAAGAGTAGCGGTGTGTTAAGCGAGGGTGGTCGGAAGGTAGGGGTGGTCGGAAGGGTGGGGTGGGACGTTACCACTTGATACTCCACCACCAAGTGCGCCAGGCGTAGAACCGCGTATACTGGTAAGATGAGCAAGAATATCTGCAATTCTTGCTATTAAACCAGGGTCTTCGACAGACTTTAAGACTCTTCCTTGCATATACTCCATAACAATATAACCTTATTGTTCTTTCATAAAAAAAACAATAAACAAATGGAACACGAACGATATTATAATCAACTAGTTCATAAACTCGTTTAAGACTTTTTACCTCCTATTCCTTAACGCCTATACCAAACTTAACCACTGCTTCGTTAAACAACTTAACAACGCAATTATCATAATAAGCTTTAGTAAGAGATATATAGTTTGGACTTGAACAATAGGCTACTATCTCATCATTACTTGCAGTTTTGTAATCAAGGTCAAAAGAAGGCATAGTGAGGTGAGGAAGTAAGATGGTGAAGTGGTGAGGTGGTAAGAGGTGGTGAGAAGTGGTGGGAGGTCGTGGTGGGAAGTGGTGGGAAGTGGTGGGAGGTCGTGGTGAGAGGTGGTGGTGAGAAGTGGTGAGAGGTGGTCGTTAGAGGCGGTGGAGAGGGGGTATAAAAAAATTGGTCTACGAGGTGCACAGGCTAATGATTTATAAACCGCCTTTTTTCTGCCACCAATCAGTCCAATTCGAGAAACCTACTTTTACGCCACACACATGATCTAGCCTAAGAATTATAACTAAATAAAATATAGCCAGCCTAAGCTTAAAAAAATAATATATTGCTAATGCATATTACTAAGCACCAAATATTGAAGCTAAAACATGTGGCGTTCATGCCCCTCTCCTCGCACGGCGTAACTCCCGGAGTACATTATTTTACTTACTAAGCACCTTCAAAACTTAAGGCCATATTCTTTCTTTGTGAAACCTTTCCCCAAGTGCTCTAAATTTTAGAGAGACTGCAATATTCGCGACTACGCAGTAGGGAACAGCCAAAGTAGCAATTGGTACACAATCAACCATAATCTTGTCTTTACTGCTAGGTAATCTCCTTAAGGAGAAATAGTTAAAGAAAATTATATATTAATAATGTGACGGCAGGGTCACATAATTAGGCTAAAGACCTGGTTCAGGGGTAACCCGCCTAAGAGCACCTTCGGAAGGGTTTCAGAGGGAATCATATACGTAAGGGGTGTAATCCCCCATCCCCTTGGATCCCCTTGGGGACTCTTTATCTTCTTTGTTTCTTTCGTACTAAACCCAATAGTACTTGAATAGCCACCGCTTACGTACGGCCATATACCTCCAACAATGCTTCTCTGGTACCAATGTGGTTACACACTTTACACCACAAGATAACCGATCTATCTTACTCCTACTTTACAGGCCTTTTATCTTCCCAGTTCACCCCTATTTGCCTCAGGAAACAACCGCAATAATAACATAAAGTTATATATTGGCCTGTGTATAAATTGAATCTAATTTCTACTAGGTACGTGTAGCGGTCGTTTATTTACTCGGTAAACACAAGGTGGTTGGGGATCTCGAAGATCAAGAGATAAGTGTATCACGTACGGGTAGACAGTTACTAGTATAGTTGAGGATACTATTTAAGTTGAGCACGAAGCTCCTATCTAATGGCAGATATGCCAATCTTATATAAAACCTTCGTAATTACGAATCATCCCGATCATCTGGATCTCAAACAGGCCCAACACTACGTACTTTGGGGATTCACTCTAGCACCTCCCTCGACACTATTTTCGAGACTACAAATTTATCGTATTAGACCTTACTAAAGCTCCTGTTGTTGATCCTCAACCCATAAGTCGAAGCTACACTAAGAAGAACTGCCGTCCGTCGCATCGACAGGGCTCAGTTCATCCATGTAGGAACCACGGCCTAGTGCATCGCGATCTCTGCTCCGAGAACCATAAGGAGTTCTAAAGACATTGGATGGAATTGGAATATCGTTCCGAATGGTTGTCTTCCAGCTGGAGGAAGGCACTTCTGTGAGGGAAGGAAGACAATGCGCTTGACGCAGAGGGCCCACGGAACTGGAATATTGTTCCGGATGTTCGTCTGGGACCGTACCCTCCTCCACGAAAGAGGATCGTTCGTTTGATTGTTCCGTGTACTTGTCCTCCAGCTGGAGGGGCGGCACCCGCCTCAGCCAAAGCACCAGCGTCCGCGTCAGAAGCTAGTGGATCTCCTAAGGAACAATAATAATCCTCTTAGGAAGTAATTAATTGCGCCTTCAAGTATATCATAAGCTAATTGGTCATATGAAAAATCTTGCTCCCCCAAGCCCGGAGCACTGAAGTATTCCGGTATATCCTCGCGTTATCTAAAACTAACGAGCTCGCGCTGTGCTTCATCCTCGCTGCATCAGCTCTCATACTGCCATAGGCAACAGGATCGTTGACGTTGCCCGTGGAGCCTTGGATCACCTCTTATTTATCTCACCGGAGAGTCAAAATGGAGGCGACTCTTAGATAATTTGCATTCCGGCCAGGCCTTAAATGCATACTCATATGCCAGCGCCAACCTAAGATTTAAATCCCACTCTTGCTTAATTCCGCGCCAGTTTTTAATAAGTATTGGAATTCGTTTAAGCTCCTTTAAATAATCTTCAGGACCGTGCGACAGGTTTAGAGCAAGAACTGTACCAAAAACAAAGTGAAACCATGAGGCTGGGAAGATACGCTGCGTGGATGATGATCGATATTGAAAACATAATAGAAGCAATTGCGGGTATAGAAATGGATAAAACGGTAATAGAAACATTAATAGTAGAAATTTCAAAGGCGGCTCAAAAGCGTGCTGAGGGAAAGGTTCGACTTCATACTAGGGTTAAGGGTCTTGAGAAGAATCTCAAGGTACTTCAGAATATTGTATTGAATATAGCTTCGCCGTATTAGTGTTAGACGGGTATACTATTAAGATAAACTTAAATGAATTGAGCAATTAAATTTATCAAACCATGTGTAATTATACAACGGATATATTGAATTTGAGATTTCGATAACGATAAGCATAGAAGATTTTTTTCAGCGTCCTTTAAGATAACTTCATCTCCCAGCCATCGAGTTTGGCAGTTCCACCGATCTGTCTCGGTGAGATTTCAAAGGTCATTTTTCAAGTAAGATTGCCGTTGATACCTTCGAATTACAGCTAGTCATTTCTGCATGTCAAAGGCGTCTGAAATGGACTTGACTGAAAATCAGTGCCAGTGTGAACAAAATTAATCACGTTAATTGATTATTGTGACGGTTTGGAGGCTCTAGACCACCTCATTTCCACCGTCCTAGGACATCCGATATTGGTGGCGTTACAGCCAACTTCCAATGCACCAGGATAACGGAAATGAGGCGGGGCAGAGCCTCCACCTCTTTGTATTTAGCTCTCTTCATTCCCTACCTTCTTAACTCCGTAGTTATTGATTCTAAGTTGATGCTTGGTACCGTCTTATGTCGTGTGTTGATATGTGAGGCGTCAGTTACACGTGATTGCCGTCATGATTAATAAGTGATTAATACCTCTATTTTTAGAATATAATCTGATATAGAAAGGTTCTATAATAAATGAAAATACTTATAAATAATATATTCTTTAGCTTATTAATATATTATTAAATGCTTGCTAGTATATATTTTTTGTTTATTATTAGCTAATATAATCAAGTGTTATAAAAATGGCTTTAGAATCACCTAGTTAAGCTAAGTAAAGCTCGGTTAGGACTCGCCACCACCATTTTAGTATACGCTAAACCTAACAAGGACGGGTCTTGGCACTTTATACCTAATTAGGACGCGGCTCTTATATTAATCAAATTAATCAATTAATCTGATTTGATTTAATTTGAATTTGATTAATCTAAATTTAACTTGATTTGATTTTGATTAATAGCCATTAATCAAATCAAATCAAATCATTTTACACACTGACTTAGATCACGGTCCAAATAACATACATTCCCGTTAGCATCAGTGCTAAGCAGCCTAACACCGCGCTTTGTGATCACTTGTGTTGACTGGAACGGACTTCTGAGTCGGCGAAGGGAATTGAATAAGAGATAGTAATTAGTATGGGCTTTGGGGATTTTATTACTGCCGCGTTCTGCTTCTCCTGAGTTATGTCCACCACTATTGTTGAATCTTTATTCATTATCTCAAGCTCCAAATTGTTATAGACCCTCTATCGTTGCTAAGCCTGCTTAAGGCTGCTACTACCATCCTAATAAGTGACTCCTCACTCAAGGATTGGTGGTCTTTAAAGACGACGGTCTCGTTTAATAGATACGGTGGTATGTCATACCTTAAGAGTAAAGTGTGGCAATCAGTTCTCCATCTGTCGAGTTCCATGTTAGAACTATGGTGAAAAGGATACGATGCAGGCTATCAAAATTATAGTACCGTCACATTCAGAAACTTTGGTGATGCCATATTGACAGGTGAGTTCTTATATAATGTTCTATGTTTTGATTGATTCTCTCGGCTACAGTACCTGGTCATTTAATTCACTGTATAGGGCTGATAAGCGTTTGTCAGAGCGCTGTTGTGTTTGAGATTTTGAATGGCACATCCTACTCCACACCCGACTAGCAATCGTTTCTCTACTATATGATTCTTTGAAACACTACTCACTAGCATAAGAAGTGATTTTGTTTCTCTACGGAGTAGGGGCTCGGACTTGGAGATCCTCTTGATGGCTACAATCAAGCCATCAGGGCTGAGTTCCGTATCCAAAATCCAATCCCCAGGATTTAGACGTGACCCGTCAAGTAACGTTGACAGAGTAGGAACTGAATCTGGTTTGATGAGTCTGGCATATGTTGGAGTCATGAATGCGATGTTGACTTCCATACGGTTGATAGCTGGCGCGATGTCGTTCATTTTCTCATGATCCGACGGAAAGTGAGGTGCACCCTCCCACTCTTAAGGTCGCCAATATCTCTAAAATGCAAACATCGAAGGTGTGTGATGATAATTGGAGCATACGTGTCGAAGAATCCATTCCCCAAATACTGGCCAGCTGACGCGAGGTTGTGCAGCATGCAGCGTGCTCGATCACGCAAGGCTTTGGCTTTGAAGTTGTCCCGAAAGTGAATATTACTGTCAAATGTCAGTTCTCTGCTTCAAAGGCTATTGGTGCCATGCTAAAGTACTTACCATAGCAAGCGTTGTCAGGTCTAACGGTTGTGTTCCCGTGATGGCTTGGAAACCCATCAGCGAAGATCTCGAAACTGCTATTGACTCGGTTGCAATACTGGAGAACTTATCAAAAAGTTTCTCAGAGCACGACAGAAGTGATGCACCAGTTTGGTCGATCAGATCCCGAAGTCGCAGCTCAGGGTGAGTTGGGTCTAAAGGCACAAATACCCCGCCAGTTTTCAAGACGGAGATCATAGCGACAACTACCCGCAAACATCAGCGCCACCATAACTTCAGGGCCGACATTAGAGCGTCGAAGTCGAGGGGCCGAACGATCCGACAAGCTTTCCATCTCACCGAAAGTTATTTCCCCGTCCCAGGATACGATCGCTGGACTGGACATAATGCTTTGAGCTCTGTGCGAGATGATTTCGTGGATGCAGTAATCTACCTTGGTAACCCCGGTCTCGATGATTGGTACCAGTGCCCTATGGTCCATAGGAGAGGCATCGAGCAGCTGAATACAATCAAGGGGAGCATCGGGGCGAATCGAAAATTGCGAAATGATATTTGGAATTGCTGCAACTGCATATTGATATGCTCACTTGAAATTTTCCTGGAGTCGAAGCTGGCGTTTGCGGTGAATCTGTCGTCGGTGACATCACAGTGCGTCATCAGCGCATAAGCATTCAATCTGGCTCAGTGGCCGTTTGTATTGCTTCGATCGCTGAACAAGCTATCCGGATTCACGACACGCTTAGGTTGAACGACCAAGAGGTTCTAAAAGCTGTAGGACGGGCAGCGTCAGTCCAAGACGACGAATGTTTTGCAGCCCGACGTGTTTATGTGGTTTCATGGCTGCTCGAAACAGTTAACGATATATCAGCTCATAAACCAGCCTCCTAGCTCTCACACCATAGATCCTGTCATGAACCCTTCTCTGAGATCTTCGTCAAGGATGAATCGGGTGAAGGTCAGCGTTCCTTATTACTCTTGTCGCCCAAACATGGCTCCTGCCCGCTCAGCTGCCCCGGGGGATGTGGTCAAGAAAAGCTATTCGGTTTGATATGAATCCCTGACTGTGGGGTTTGATATTGGTTACCGCCCTTGGTCTGGACCCTTCAAGTTGTCCAAAACAGGTTTGTTGAGGTTAGAACACTCTCTGGCATGTCCATGGCGGCTGCGTGTCGGCAAGCAGACAGAGGACGCCGTAAGTTCCACCGCTCAGACTGACCCGGAAGCCGAAATTTGGGTGTCTGCCGAGCGGTTCATATGTATCCTTTTGCAATCTGCGGCGTTCTGGCATTGACAAACATACTCCACCGGGGTGGTGGAAATTGGGAGGACCGTGCCCACCAGATCGTCCGGCTATCTAACTAACATAACGGATTTTGGGATTGACGCCGTGGCGGCCACATTTATCTGTGAAATCGGAGGGATCTCCGGTATCCGAGAACAAGATTGAACCAGCTGGTGAGGCTGATGTAGCCAATTTTGAGGTGCCACACGTTTCAATTTCAGCCCATACGACGCGGGCGGATCCCACTTCGGCTAGCATCAGCAGATTCTTCATCCCCGAAGTGAACGTAACTGGCACGAGAACTGCTGCCGTGCAGCCGCCGTTCGCCTCAGTGAGGCCAGAGTGCATAAGTGATGTTGTTCTATCCCAATGTCAATCAGCCAGTATTGCCGGATTAATGGGACGAGGATGCTGATGGACGGTGAGAAGCATGAAGATTCTTTTGCCTGTAACACCTATCTACATATCTCAGAGTAACCCCCTCTCCTTAGCCGGTTCGATTATTTGTTCACCTTACACTCGAAGCAAGCCTCTTACATCTCTCATCAGCGACCAGACAGCCGTCACTCCAGTTCTCACCCTCATCAGCATATCTGCCAACACTGCAGTGATTGTGCATATAATTCTATTAATAAGACTCAAAAGAGGTTAAAATATTGTACTACTACTATCAAAGATCCCCTAGCTGTATTCAAATTTCTCTCAAGTGGGGTGGTGTTACTAAGGGGCTGGGGTAGAAGTTCCAGCTGCATGATCGGTATCATGATTAGTAATGTCTTCAATGGTCTTCAGAGTCGGTCCATGATCTGCATCATAATCGGAAGCGTCTTCACTCCCAATCGGCAATGGATAATGCGATGCAAATTTGACTGGTTGCATGCGGGCCTGTTCCCTTGGAGCGCTTTACGAAGAGCTTAACCGTAGAGCTGCAGTTCGCAAGGGTCACCAAATTAGGTAAAGAGACATTGAAGTCGGCATGAAACGTGGAGAGATCAACGCAAGCCACAAAGATAGGTAGAGCAAAATTGAGATTGCGGAGAGACCTGTACAAGCAGTGCCTTCTCATAGGTCAGGGAACGGACCCGTAGAATGAGGGAATAAATTCAGGACTCACCACACCACAACTCTTGTGACGTCAACGACCGAGCCATTTCCGTGGCGAGTTGGTTCTATTGAGTGACGCCTAGATGCAGAGGATGCAGCAATCGCGGTTGGTGCTGTTGGAACTTTGAGGAATTGCACGTGGGAGTGGGGAAGAAGGTAAACATTATCAGTTACATAATCCAAGTTGCTATTTTAGACACTACGTACGGCGTGCAGGAGTGCATGAGGCGGCAAGCCTTCTTTTAGCAAAGATCGATCTAAAGATCGATCGAGGCGTTCGTCAGCACCCATGATTACACCAAAGTCAACCGACTTTTGAAACGTTGGCGGAGAAAGCATGGACTCCGGTAACCATGGGATGAACGGGAGCGGCAGCCTTCCAAGCCACTATCAAAGTTAATATATTGTCAGAGATGAATCTCATTCTCAACATCAGACCGCAACTCGCGAAAAGTATAGAACGATAGAAGTCTGTCTCTTCTATTTCTATCTGGCCTTCTCGTCGAGTGCGTTTCATTTTCGTATTCCCTGTCGTCATTGCTCGTGGATTCTCCTTCCATAAAGCCTACTCCAGAGGCTTATGTCAAGACTAAATACAACAATCGAGTACCAATATCCTCAGTCATCCGCTTCATTGTATCATTGAACACCTCAAGCTGACTTCTGAACATCTAGGCGTGCTTCTATCCCATGAAAGAGATCAGATACTACAAGCAAACCGCTGATATGGTACCTCCAGCCAGTCCACGCACGGATGACTCTTACCACGTTACGCCAGCGTTTAATAGCACTTTGAAAAAGGATTGGAGGCCTGACTCTCCAGTTCCCTCTGATCCCGTTCAGCATGCTGAAGACGATACCATGGTGCGAGAACAACCTTCACGACATGTCGACTACCTCTGTCACGATTGGAAAGAGGAGGATATCTGGTCGTCACGGAAACATGTTGTCTCGAAACGAAAGGCGAACAGCAACAGTGCGAGGCTTGAGAACGCATTATGGCGAACGTGGACGAAATCGCGGTATCGGTTGAAGACAGTCCCTCCAGAGACTCTGGACTGGTAGGCCTTCATTTCAACGATCCCCATTCACAACCTTACTAAAATACATCAGGCTAAAAGATTGCGATTTGACATGGCTATATAGCCCTTTCCAGGCAAGTTCCGACAATTTGTCTATGACGCCTACATCCGTAGCTGGAATCGGAATATCTAAATTGAACTCTTCTCTCAACAAAAGCCCTATCTTGAAGAAACGAAGCGTGTTAGAGATCATGCTTCAACTGTCGCTACCCGCCTCATCGCTCCCAAATCCCGCAGCCGCAGCCGCGCAAGCTCAACGAAGCAACACTACAGCCCCCCCACACGAGTTTAATACGTCTAGCATGGTTAGAGCGGCTTCAGGCTATGTGACATCTCCGTTCTCTTTGAAACCATTGAGACCAGACGATGGCAATGAGTTCCCCTCCGTCAGCTCATCGGGAGAGCAATCACTAGTAATGAACGAGAGGAAACGTGTTCATTTCAATGATAAGGTGGAGCAGTGGATAGCGGTTGATATTGTAGATGGCGACGATGACGAAGATGGTTCGTCAGAAGACGAATTTCTCATGATGAAAAGGTCATCAAAATCGAAGCAATTGAAGTACCCCTCAGACCCGCTTTAGCGTTAAAGTCAGCACCATAGCAATTTTACTAGCTGCGGACTGGTAGCTGTTCATATTGATTAGCGAGCTCATGCACATCGTCCAAATACGCAACGTCGATGAGGTAAATGGTCGGCTGGCCCATCTCCGTGGAGTTCTCGTAGACCAGTGTCTTGGGGAGGAACCGCCCGAGACAGATACCTTGAGGGCATTATAGTAATGGCTGCGTCATTCATCCATTCATTCATTTATTCATTGATTGATTAATTGATTCATAGGCCGAGCGACCAATGGTCACTCATGCGGCATATTCGTCGGTGATCACCTGACCACCAGTAGCTATCAATATTTACATGCCCCTCATTTTATGGTGGCTGGCCACATTTCGGAAATACGTTTCTTCCCCGTAGTTGATATGTATTTTTAGGTTGCAGAGTGTTGTGAGTGATGTGCTGGTGACCATTTGGCATAGGTTCTTCGACTACGAGCCAAATCAAATTAACACAAATCCAGAAGAAAAAAATGTAAAGACAACTTTCTTGTTACATAATCCGGCTGCAGCAAGCTTCAGCCTCCTTCGACGTCTCCTTTGGTTAAGCTTGTTTTGTATCCTTCGCTTTTCTCTTTGTGGAGTATTATGGGTGTATGGATTATTATGAGAAATCTCATCACCCATTATAATTATTCCGGATCTTATCTGACATAGTTTTGGAGGAACATGAAATTATCTCCTATCACAAAGTGCCGTATCTTGGAGTAGTTACCTTGTATACAATCTATGACTGGAGAACAGCAGCGCGCTTCTGCCACATTATTCAAATAAAATTCTCATCGCTTTGCTACGTCTCCACGATCCAAGAGTGCCACTTCGGACAGCATCGCTTACTAGCACTAAACCTCTGATAGTTCCAGAAATGTCTTCTGGGCCACAACAAGTCATTAAATTCGAAATAGGGTTAACAACCTGAGAAATATAATCCAGTCAGATAGAATGTAATCCCGGCCAGTGCCTTGATGACCCTGATAGAGCTTTGATCCTTAATGCGGACATGATGACCTTACCCTGCTATGGGCTGAAAGTGTTTAGTTCGGATTGATGACTTTACCCTGCTGGTGGGTGAGAAAAAATAGTGTTCAAAACATTAGTTTTAAAGGATGAGAAAGATGGGTCCTCAAAGTGTCAGTGTCGGATTGATGACGTTACCCTGCCAGTGGATGAGAAAAAATAGGGTCCGAAAATGTCAGTGCTGACATGATGACCTTGAGCGGAACTTATTCAGGGTACGGACATGAAGACATAATGACATGAGGACCTTGAGTGGAGCTCATCCTGGGTGCGGACATGATAACATGGGAACCCATCCGGTGCGGACAGGATGACATGATGACTTGATGACCTTGAGTGGAGCTCATTTGGTGCGGAAAAAAAAAAAGGAGTACAAAGTGTTAGTGTCGATTAATGATCTTACCCTGCTGGCGGGTGAGAGGAATGGGGCTTGATGTGTCGACTAATGATCGCGCGGAGTGTTCCTAATGGTGGTGGAGGGCTTGGCCAGGAGCACAATTCGACTGTCATAAGCGGCAGCAGGCACGTACGGAAGGTACGGAAGTACTCCGTACCACGGAAGGAAGGTTGTGTGGAGGGAACTGTACTTGTAGAGCTTTCTATAGGTCGGGGAGCACCCGAAGGGACCTCCACCTGTATCACAATTTTGTACTTTAACAATTAGAACAGTAGAGTCTGCAAAGATCTATCATGCTCCATAGTCTCAGACTCTCATAGTATGAAAAAATGGAAAAAATGGAATTAAAAAAATTAAAAAATATAAGTCGGGGAGGGTGGTCAATGAACTTGATAGGGCTGGATATACAAACTTACTTAGCATCCGGGTTGCAGTATTGGTTGAAAATCCTTGAAGCGATCATAGAACGATTACGAAGTAGCAAGGACATCGTCTACCCAACACCAAAGACCAAGCACGCACATCCTATTTGTCTATAAGATCCCTAAATAACTGCGTAAGGTAATTTGATCGGGATCGACGAGAGCGCACCTCTCTTGCTTGGCACCCGGCATCCCCGGTTGTGCAACCCACACTACTGCAGCGCCACAGTTACAAAATCTCCCAGAAAGGGGACTAGATATAAAAATAGGGGGTAGTGCGATTTTGACTGGCCAAATAACCGAGCCACGGACTACCCGCCTATCCTTTAATTTCAACGCTAAAACATCCAGATTTTCCAAGCGGGCAGTTGCCGACCGCTCAACAACATCACGCTAAACTAGCAATGGGATCTTTAATAGTAAGAGTCCAACTTCACAATGTCATTGGCCTTGTTGACATATTGTATTGGAACTGACGTGAAATCGTGGCTTCCATATTGTTGACTTTCCAGGACAAATCATATCTCCGGAAATTAAAGCCTCATTTAAGATATGGAGGCATCGGATTTGTGCAAAAAAAATTCGTCGCAAGGAACCCTAGACTTCATGGCTGTGGCGGAGTGTAGCAGTACTGCACTCAGAAATCCCGTATCATCTCCCTGTGCCGACTTCTAAGCGTTTCACCTCTCAACGTTTGTTTTTACACAAGTACCTCAACCGAGAGCCAAACCTAGCGAAATTTACCACGTGTGGCAATTCAACATGCGTCTCCAGCTCCTGCAACTAGGACACTGTATGCGTTAGTCCTATCCATGAGCGAGGATGATCCTGGCTATCGACTCACGTTGAGTGCGCTAGCCCTTGTTATCTCGTTTCAATGTGCGGGATGATGCTCCAGCTACTTTCTCTCAACCATTCGATTCCGATCAGACATAGAAGGTTAATTAGAGGAAATATGATTTACCTTTTTTAATTTTTTGATTCCCGAGTACTAAATCGTAATTATTCTTTGTTATTTTAAACATTCAAGTGACATTAGTGGCTTTGGTTTCGGAAGCCTGAAGGAATTTTCGCAAAGCCTGGAAAATGGCCTAAACGCACAAACCCGCGGGGAAGCCACCAGCAAGCCCCCGCCTCGAACTAGTTTCACGGCCCCCTCCTCACTACTTTGTTATTCTATGTGGCCACGCATGTGATTACCACAATTAGGAACCTCTCTTTGAGTTGTACTTCTCGACTCCAACAGCCAACTCCGACCAGTATTATTTCCATCTCTTTCCTCGTCGGGCACCATTCACATAAAACAGGAGGCGCGTCACCATCTGCAAAATGGCACGTGCAAGTATCGCCTGCACACCGTGTAAGATGAGAAAAGCGAAATGTAAGTAGTGCAATACTTGCTGGTTACAACCCACTAATACGGCGTACAGGTATCAATACCGGTGTCAATTCTGTGTGCACAACCTGCCAGCAGAGCGGTAGAAGGTGTACATACCTGCCATCAGGCTCAACATTGTCGCCAAAGCGATCAAAAAGTTCTGCCGGCATCGAAGAAGAGGAAGGTAGCAAGAGGAAGAAGATTCAAAAGACCGGCGATCTTGAGCACAGCAATAGCTGTCGGGCTGGAGGAGATGCGCTACAAGCTTCAATCCTTACAAGGAAGGTGTTGGACGAAGTCTATAATATCTTTAAATTGCATTTTGCAACAGAAATGCCTTTTCTCCACCCACCCACTTTCAGGAAACGAATGCGCTCCAAGTATCTTTTCCACGAGATCCTTGCAGCAAGACAACATCGGATCCTTAGGACGGATATCTCTTGTTACTTGGGGTCCTGACTCTTACTGCTCGATTTCACCCTGACCTGATCGCCTATCACTTCAAATCCTCTCAACCGAGCGACCCTCTGGTTGCTGGCGAATACTATGCTACCGCACTTGCGTCGGCCTTCAAGCTGACAGGTAGGGGTCTTACCAATCCTTCGCTCGATTCTATCCAAGCACTGCTAATGCTTGGATTGTTCGAGTGGGGCCAGGATAAGGGAATGAGGGCTTGGGTATACGTTGGCACGGCTATTAGACTGGCACAATCATTCGGCCTCACATATGAGGATGATCCAGATTACCCTGTTTGTTCGACTTCCTCTGAATGGGGTCTGGGCAAGTCGGGGACGGGTATCAGTGAGGATCTGATTTAGAAAGAGGTTCGGAGGCGCACATTTTGGAGTTGTTTTATTATGGATCGTATACTTGCGGTTGGAAAGAATAGGCCTACAATGATTCAAGTTGAGAATTTGCGGGTTTGACTTCCATGCTCAGATGACCAGTTTCTGTTTGCTCACAACGCCCAAACTAGCTTCCTAAGATCAGATTGGTTGCGAATTGGTACATCTGCCTAGGCTAAGAGCACTACGATGAGCAATGATGGAGCTCTGAGCAGATATCTTTGTTTGGTTGAGATATTTGGCAGACTATCTGATTGGAGCTGCGCTGGGGGTCGAAGAACCGAAAAAATGCCTCCGTGGGACACATCCACCAAGTTTTCGAAGTTGCGTTAAGAACTCGAGAACTTTTAAGCTGCGTTGCCATCAACTTTAGCATTCTCTAAAGTAAACTTATCTGTCTATATCGAGAAGCGTAACGCGACCACCTACGTCTCGATGCACACGCTCTATTCGCTCTGTCTCATTATGCTCCACAGGGAGTACATCCCCTTCATACCGCTCAGGTGCCAAAAGCCGCAAGGCCCGCTAGACGAACCTATATTCGCCGAAGAAGATATTGAAATACCTGTGGGGTTTTGGGAGTAGAGTGCTGAGGCAATCTTTAGAGCAGTAAGGGATGTGGTGGATATTGTGCGAACTTGTCAGGATAGCAATTGCCTTCCTCAGACCCCCCAAATTACATTCGCCGTTTGGTATGCATCGTTCGTTTGTCTCTATGCGGTCCACTTCCCGCACATGGATACAGGCCATCATTTGCTAGGCCAACTGTTGCAGACAGACTAGATGCATGTAGACTTTCCGGACAAAAGCCATATTGGCCTGGCCTTGAAGACCCTCCTCGAGATGAGTCCACGTTCAGAAATCACTAAAGGTTACCTTAAACTATTCGGGAGGATGCACGACTATTTTCAATGGCTTAACAATAGCTATGGCGATCGATTCGCCCGAAAACCTCTTAGATGGACTGGGGGGGGGGGGGGGGGGATTAGAACAATACAAGGTGCTCGAGAAAGACTTGAAGGAGTTTGGTAGCCTCTAATAAACTTCTGACGAGTCCGATACTTTCGATCAAATACATTCTCGAGTTAGCATAGACGATATCGAATCACCATCAAGTATCAACGGGACGCCGATGCAAGGCATTGTAGCAGCATTGACCTCGCGGCCAAATGAAGCCTGGACACCCATCGACGTTACCAATCCTTTTGTCGAAGCGGGGGACTGGCCGGAATTTAGCCAAGGCCCGGCTCGGTATCCATATACCATAGATCACCAACAATTTCCCTGCCAAAGTTCTAACCCAAGACTAATCAGCCTCAGCCACGGCGATTCTGGCCCATACCTCGACTACAACTACGCCAATATCCGAGGCTAACCCGGTCATTTCTCTAGCGATGCGCGACATATTATCACCTACCCTTTCGTTGTCCACCACGACTAATCCCTAATGGCACCGCTCAGCAGACAGACTGGAATGCAAGGATGGACAAATGTGGAGATTTTATAAGCTATCCAGAATGAAATGAGGACGAACCGCAATTTTGACACTTTCGCACACTGTTTCTGCGACATAAATTGCATCAGAGGCTTGTTGGTAATACTTGGGCCGAAGCGGTACCGTGGTTGAGAGGGTAAGCTTATTGTCACTTTCATGTATAAAAAAAGGATTTCGAAGATTGGGCTGGGTTGTACATATGAGCTGTGACGGGCCAAGTCAAGAATAGATCAGGAACAAGAGCCCAGGTTGAACTGTAAAGAACTACGTAAAGAACTAAATACCAAGTAGCCGTTACCCTTCTTTATACCTAGTACAGCCAGCTGTATCGTTACCTTAGAAGTGAGGCGTCATTGTAGTAGGACGTCAGCGAGACGTCGTCATGCGTACGTCACGTGGGCACAGCCCAAGTCAACAACAGGGGTTCCAACCCTCACAGTGAGGCTCTATATTCAGTTGGCTATAACTTTGTCATTTCAGATCAAGAATTATAAGAACTAGATCATTAGAATCGCATGATTTTGCTCTTTAATTTGGTAATAAATGCATAATTATACTATGAGTCATTCTGATTTAACAGGGGGGAAAGATGACAGCTCGCTTATTTTTCGCATTCTCCCCCTCCCAAGTCGATTATCGCCGTATACTAATGGTATACCATAGTATCACCCCGTATTAATTAAATAGTACGTATTCGAAGATCAATACAATTACAGTTCATGGTATCGTATTAAAGCGTATCGTGCCGGATTTACGGCCGTATTACGAGATAGGTAATACTACTGACTACACTGGATAAGAGTCTATAGAGATTGAATTAAAGTACTGTGCTGAAGGGCGTGTGTCTCTCCAGCTGCTAAAGTAGTAAAGCTCGACTGGGACTCGGCTGGAGAGAGTGTCATTCTGCTGCGATTGTTCTGTAGAGAGTCAGACTCTCTGGCTCTGGCTCTGCAGAGAGTGCGCGCTCTCCAATGGTCGTGCCGAAGGCAGCGTTGCTTTGCCGTGAGCGTAGCTCTGCAGGGACTACGGCTCTCCTTATTCTCTTTCCACGCCGTAAATATTGTAAGTAGGAGTATCAGCTCCTTGTAACGACTACCTCCTCCAGCCAACGTTCCAGATCACGTATGCGATATCCTTCGCTGTATTTACAGCATCGACCA
>MU270714.1:0-28434 GCA_021432625.1 Leptodontidium sp. 2 PMI_412
GTCCAATAGGGTTTCCAAATTCCGAGCATTATTCCCTACTTAAGTTAGAGCAGCACCCCCTGCAGTGACAACTATTACCCCTACTGCGAAGTAGATATGCATGTCTTATCATGGAAGTCTTCTAGAAGCTCCGAAAGGATTTTCCCTCCATGCCGTGCCATGTTGCTTGTGGCGCGGTTGACTTCCCTCGATTCGAATTTCTGCCCGAACCAGGACCTGAAAAGCGTTATGTTCAAAATTTGAAGAATGCGACGAGATCCCTCCCCCCCCTCTCCCCGGCCTTTCTTCTCCGTGTTCCGTAGGATATGTTCACCAGTACTTGATTAGTAAACAGGAAAGTGGCGTGGCTTCAGCAACCAAGTTCTGGGGAGTCTAGTTTGAATAATAGGCCAAGGAAAAGAACTTCGTCAACTGTGCAGGCCAAACTGAAGGAGCAAAGAAAAGGTATCAAGTACTCGCCGATGTAGTGTTGTTAGCAAGTTGACCGACACGGAGGCGGGAAGGCACGCACCCCATTTTTCCCGCACCCCATTTTTCTCGCTTACTTGCAGGGGCAAGCGGAGAGAACTGTTCTCTCCGCGTGCCCGTCCACTTCTTTCCACAGCATCCGCTCTACTCCACCTCTATACTAATTATCAACCATATTCATGCGGGTCTGCTTCGAATCACTGACGTCTCAGCAACTTTGTAGGCCCTGCCTGGATCAGGAAGCGAATCTCAAATCCTTCAAGCCATCGGAAGCCGGGTGTAATTATTGTATTGATTGAAGCATAATGTCACTTAAGCAACCCCCGAATTAGCTGGCGTCCCGTAAGCTGCGCTGCCATGGCTTACATCCTACTAGCAGTGCTCATCTGATCTTCAACTCTCATGGTTGTATCGCTGGCTATCAACATGCAGTGCGGGTGGTAGTGAACGAAGCCTGCCGGGCCCTGCGGAATCGAAATTGGACACTGTTCCTGCAGTTTGTGCAAGGCACACGACGGCAAGGATGACGGGGTCGAGAACCTGATCGTAAGGTAGGTAGATATCATCGGCGGGCGAGGAGACCCTGAATTCGACGGCTCGGAACAACAATGAAGCAGGTAGACGACCACCAGTCTGCTAGGCACGGCATGAAAGACTTCTATTGCTATGGGAAAGTCTATACTTCAGGGTTGATGATCGGACGATCCTCTATTACGAGCATCTTGGCTTTGAGACCCTGTGGACATTTGGGCATCCAGCACATCTGATCTGTCAGTCGTATTGTGGCATATACCCCTCGTTCCTACCTGTACCCCAGACACCCCACATTATCATCCCCGCTTCGATTGTGCCGTGCTCTTCTCCGAAATACCTAAGTGCGAGCCAAGCCGGGGTTTCGGCCATTCTTTCAAGATTTGACGGTAGCATACGGGCATACTGTTGCTTGATCTCTGCTTTTCTTCGCGATGGCATGCCAGTGGCTAAAGTTGAATGGAGATCGTGAAGTGGATTTTGTACCTGGCCCGGCACTTGAATTGCGTGACTAGATGATATCCTCTCCACGCCAGTTCTGGGATAGCGTTCCGCCGGTACTTTGAGAGAATGAGAGGCAGAAAATAATATATAAACCGTCCAGTCCTGTCTGCTGGTGAAGGCTGTTTTCATTCGTGACAGATCATTCTCTTAGAATTCACTCTTCATTTTCCTCTAGTCAAGATGATGCTCAACTTTTCTCACACCTTTGTTATCTACCTGACGCTCATCCAGACCTCAATTGCTCAAACCTACAATGAGCTCTATCGACCCCAATATCACTTCAGTCCAGCCAAGAACTGGATGAATGATCCCAACGGACTAGTGTACTACAATGGCACTTACCATATGTACTACCAGTACAACCCAGGCGGCAACACCTGGGGGGCTATGTCCTGGGGTCATGCCACGAGCAGTGACCTGACACATTGGAAGCAGCAGCCTGTTGCACTTCAAGCCCGAGGATATCCAGGCGAGATCACAGAGATGTTCTTCTCTGGATCTACTGTGGTCGACACCCAAAATACGAGCGGATTCGGAAGTGATGGAAAAGTCCCATTCATTGCAATGTATACATCATACGTAAGTGTGCCAGAGCATTCTCTAATGTAACTTTCTAACAAATTTTCTCCTCAGTACCCCGGAACAAGCGTTTTGCCTAGCGGCAAAACAGTCAATGGCGGCACGCAAGCACAATCCATTGCTTACAGCTTAGATCAAGGGATGACATGGACGACTTATGACGCCGCCAACCCAGTCATTCTGGCCCCTCCGGCGCCATATGCTGATCAATGGAAAGATTTTCGAGACCCTTTCGTATTCTGGCATGATGCCTCTCAGAAGTGGATATCTGTCATTTCTCTGGCTCAACTTCACAAGTTGCTGATCTACACATCCACGAACCTCAAGACATGGACATATGTCAGCGAGTTCGGCCCAATGAACGCCGTTGGAGGGGTTTGGGAGTGTCCGAGTATCTTCCCGCTGCCTCTCGATGGTGATGGAGCCAACACAAAGTGGGTAGCGCAGATTGGACTCAATCCTGGAGGGCCTCCCGGTGTGGTCGGTTCCGGCACCCAGTACATTGTGGGTAACTTCAACGGTACGGCTTTTGTTGCAGAGACTCGTGCTCCATCCTCATCGACAGCAACATCAACAATGTCTTCCACATTATCGACTAGTCCCACGCCAACACCAACCGCAGCTGGAAACATCACCTTTCAGGACTTTGAGGGAACTGGTGACTATGCATCACTTGGCTGGACTGCTACTGGAGGCTTGATAGGAACCGCACCAGCTCAGGGAACTCTTGGTGGGCAACAGGCGGTGACAGGATATGCCGGCAATCGACTTGTCAATACGTTCATTAACGTTGACGCCACGACTGGTACCCTCACGTCACCAATCTTCCAGATCTCTCGTCCTGTGATCAATTTCCTTATTGGAGGTGGAAATGCACCGGGTACAGAGTGTATCAACCTAAAAGTTCAAGGACAAACTCAGCCTGTGCGAACGGCTACAGGCTTGAATGACGAGAAACTTCTACCTCAAAGCTGGGATGTTACTGAATTCATTGGCCAAAATGCAACCCTAGAGATCGTCGACCAGTCAACAGGAGGCTGGGGCCACATACTCATCGATCAGATTACCTTCACAGGCAACGCTGTCTCCCCGACTGTGAACTCTCAAGCAGGCCTCTACAGCTTTGATGGCCCAGGCACTTATGCCGATAAAGGGTGGACTGCTACTGGAGATCTTGTTGGGACGTCACCTGCACAAGGTACCCTGAATGGACAAAACCCTGTGACTGGTTATAGTGGAAACTATGTCAATACTTTCATCAACGGGGATGCCACAATTGGGACACTTACGTCTCCCTCATTTGTCATTTCCGAAAACTCGATCCATTTTCTGATAGGTGGAGGGAACGCGCCTGGTGTACAATGTATCAACTTGGTGATTCAAGGTCAAATCGTACGCACTGCGACGGGAGCGGATGAGGAGAAGCTCGTTCCAAAAAGCTGGGATGTTACAAGCTTCATTGGGCAATCTGCAGTGATCGAGATTGTCGATGCGAGCACAGGTGGCTGGGGTCATATTTTGGTTGATGAGATTACCTTCTCTGATTCATCGAATGAACCATACGGAACCAGCTGGATGGACTACGGGCCAGACTTCTACGCCGCAGCAACATTCAATGGCCTCGCGATAGCCGATCGATTCAGCGTTGCATGGATGAACAACTGGCAATACGCAACCGCGATCCCTACCTCTCTGTGGCGTAGTATATTCTCCATTCCTCGACAGCTCTCACTCAAGACAATCGGTGGCAGGCCAACATTAATCCAAAAGCCTGTAGCTGACTTCATCAGCTTGCAGAAGTCGACATACACAAATACCTTCGACACGGTGGTTGAGGGCAATCAACTCTTGCCGTTGACTAGCAAGACACTCGATATCACCTTGAGCTTCTCGGACAGAGTCGCATCATCATCTTCGTCGCAGTTCGGTATTATTCTGAGAGCTACTTCCGATTTGACACAACAGACGCGTGTTGGGTACGACTTTAGTGCCAAGACACTATTCGTCGACCGCACCAAATCAGGCAATGTCGGCTTCGATGGGACTTTCTCCAACACTTACTACGCGCCTCTGATCGCAGCCAGTAACGGCAAGGTCACCCTGCGTATTCTGCTTGATTGGTCGTCTGTCGAAGTGTTTGGTGGCGAGGGAGAAGTTACCTTGTCGGCTCAAATATTCCCCAGCGATAATGGTGTTGACGCTCGGCTATTCTCATCGGGCGGGAGTACGAATGGAGTCTCGATCATTGCAAATGTCCTTGGGTCAGCCTGGGATCCATCGTCCGGGTCCAGTTCAACAGTCATTTCAAAGTCAACCAGCAGCAGCAGCAGGGGCGGCAGTACCAGTACGAGTAGCACTACAATAAGCGTTGTTCCCACTTCCTCAAGCCGTACTTCAGTCGTCACGTCGCTCACAAGCTCTGTCACTTCTTCCGTCTCTACTACTCTGGTGTCCACAACGAGGTCTTCAACAACCTCTCGTCCAACTCCTACGGGTGCATATGACTTTCGCCCGGCTTATCACTTCGTCCCAGATGAAAATTGGATGAATGAGCCTAATGGACTGATCAAGATCGGACCTACGTGGCATCTCTTCTACCAGCACAACCCGACAGGAAATTTCTGGGGAAACTTGAGTTGGGGGCATGCAACTAGCACTGATCTAGTGTACTGGAACTATAAACCAGTGGCGATCTCGAGCGCGAATGGCATCCAGGCATTTACGGGGACATCTTACTTCGATCCTTCGAACCTTTCTGGACTAGGAACTTCTGTCAATCCACCATACCTGGCATTCTACACTGGATACTTCCCCTCCAGCGGAGTGCAGGATCAACGACTGGCCTATAGCGTAGACCAGGGTGAGACTTGGATCAAATACCCAGGCAGCCCTATCATCTCACAAGCCCAAGAGTCACCACACGACATAACCAACGGCCTCGAGTCTCGAGATCCCAAGGTCTTCTTCCACACTCCAACAAGCCAATGGGTCATGATTCTTGCGCATGGTGGGCAAGACAAGCTGACGTTCTGGACATCCTCTGATGCCAAAGCATGGACGTGGAAGAGTGACTTCGCAACCAGCAACGTTCCCGGAATCCCAGGCGGAGTTAACGGCTGGGAGGTTCCCGATTTCTTCGAGCTTGCTATCGATGGCACCGCGCAGAAAAAGTGGGTTTTGATCGTTACTCCTGCATCTGGCTCCCCAGCTGGCGGCAACGGTGTCTTTGCCCTCACAGGTTCCTTCAATGGCACAGTCTTCACCGCCGATACCGTCGACACTTCTAATTTCTGGCTCGACTATGGACGTGATTTCGATGGTGCCATGAGCTGGGAGAATGTAGCGGCCGCAGATGGCCGCAGGATTCTAGCCTCTGTCATGAACAGTTACGGAGGCAACCCACCAACCAACACTTACAAGGGGATACTGTCTTTCCCACGGACGCTCCAACTCAAACAGGTCAATGGGAAGATACGTTTCGTCCAGCTTCCTATCAGCGAGCTCGACGCAGCCAGCGTTCCAGTCAACAATCTCACGAATCAGAACCTTGCTCCGGGACAGACACTGCTCAACGATATACACTCCCGGTCATACGACATCCGTATAAGTTTTACTCCCGCCGCAGGATCCACGCTGTCTCTCGCAGTTCGAAAGGGTGGTTCACAACAGACCGTCATCAGGTATGTCCAGTCCAGCGGTCAGTTGTCGGTCGATCGTACTGCAAGCGGCAACACAGGCTATGATCCTGCCGCTGGTGGAGTCCATACCGCCACCTTCCAGCCTGGTGCGGATGGGAAGGTGCAGCTACGTGTGCTAGTGGATGAGTCTTCGATTGAGGTCTTTGGTGGGATTGGGGAGGTGGTCATCTCGGATCTGATCTTCCCGGACATTACCTCAGATGGGCTTGCTTTGACGACTAGTGGTGGAAGTGTGTTGCTCGCATCTGTGGACTTGCGTATAATTTCTTTTTAGGCGTTCACTTGTCCCAAAAATTTGAGATACTGGGGTGGAGAAGTTTTCTTACCTAGGATATATATGACTCTCAGCGCGAGGTGACCAGGGGCTTTGGAGGGTAGTTCAGCATACGCATTTCCTTCCACTTTGTCAATTTAACGTTCGTTACTTTGCTGGTCAAACCTTTGTCTCCTCCGGCTTCCTCCCATGAACAAAATACACAACCCCATAAGCATGCACATCCTTACTCCCCAAATCCTCCCTCACCTTCGCCAAAAAGACCTCTAACCTCGGCTGATCCCAGCCCAGGATTCTCGTAAAGGCAGCTGTACTTAACGAAGCAATGCCCTCACTTATATTCTAGTATGAGATGGCGCTAAGCAGTTTATTCTTCTTGCCTTTGGCCTATGGGTTTACTGGGACGTAGACACGGGTTTCGGTGATGTCGGTGAAGCCGACGTCTTTCATGTACTGGCCCTAGTTTTGGCTGTCTTTGAGGTTGCGTCCGATTCGAGACATAGATTCGACCATGAGGGCGATCCATCTACAATAGTCAGCACCTATTCGCATGGGGAGAAAAAGAGAGGTGGTTCTTCGCACATATAAGAAGCCAACACTTAATCACAAAACGTCAAGAACGCAACACTAAATATATTCTATTTATTAAAACCTTTTCCCTCCTCTTCTTTACTAATTCGTACTCTCTAGATATATAATATCTTTAGATTTAATTAATCTATTATTTATAGAGTCTAGAACCCCCTCCGATGGCTCGCTACATACTACCCTCTTATTATGTGGATTGGGGTTCGTCCCTCCCACAGTAGTAGGGTAAGAATCAGACTATAAAGTAGAATCAGATATTATAAACGAAGGGTAGATTGTGAAGTTAGAGGTGAAGGTTAAGTTTTGAGCTTAATCCTTAGCCTCTGGCATAGCAAAGGCTGGAATTGAAGTTAATAGATGGATTAAATTACAGATTATAAGCTAAAAAGATCGCTAGAATCGAGCTAAAATCTAGCTAAAATCTAGTCTAAAACAAGCACGAGCCAAAGTTGACTAGTGTGTCTAATTAGTCAGTCTTAACTCGGCTGCAACATTTCGGATGAAAGAGAATATAATTTGGTCACGTGATTTAGCCTCACTTTATAACTCTAACTCCGTTTCGCGAGAATCACATACCTTAAATTATATAGTAAAACTATTAGTAAATTAGATACTAACATTGCCGTTAGATAGCTTGGATTTAGAGGTATCGTTAGATATTAAATAATCGCTATGACACTTATTAAAAATTAATAGTAAGCATTTAACCTTTAAAACATCGCTGATTTACGACTTAGCTTATTAGTAATGCGTCGACCCTTGCCGATTAAAGCGTGCCTGACTTGGGACTAATAGTAGATACGAGCGAGATCTCCTAATATTTACTTGCCGAATAATAAATAAAGTCGAGAAAAGGAGTTACAATAATTAATTCCTAGCGAACTCTTCTGGTTTTATAAAGATAAAAAGAGAAGTTTATTAATTTAATAAACTCGAGCATCGATCATAACGTAACGCAAAGAACAAGCCGAGCTAATGCACACTTTATATTTCTACACACTGCTCTCACTAACACAGCTCAAGTATAGTGATTAGGTATATATAAATAACGAGATAATAGGAGGCGGGAGGTAGGAGTCTTCGAAGGGATTTGCAGAAGACTAGGGCAATGGGCTAGAATACAATTCTATAGGTCGTAATCTAAACCTACAATATCCTCTATAGAAGCGAGTCTGGCATATAGCCGCCAGGCCTATGCTTTAGTTGTATTTATTATGCTTAATATTTAGCAAAGCTAAGGAGGAAAAGGTGAATATAGGGACGATAGCGAATTTTAAGACTTGGAGGGGAGACGGAGTAAGGCGATTGTTAAGTTACATTAGGCTACGAATTTAAGTAGTAGTAAGAGAGCTGTAATGAAACAAGACCTCGAGCAGCGGGACGTAAAAGAGAAGGTCACGGAGCGTATTGAGAAGTCTCGTTAGTATAATAACTATAGTATCATTGATATCATTAGGCACGTGTATGGTATAGTATTTCTGCTTTTATAATAAACGATGCTAATGACTCTTCGCCTCGCCTATGTAATTGCCTATTTCTCCTTTCTTAGATACCTCATTGTCCCGTTGAACACAGAGTTAGGCCTCCTCGAGATGAAACAAATGCTTCTCCGTTCCCACTAGAACGAGTGGCCAGCTTCGGATCCGCATACATCTGCCCCGAAGACAAGCTTCCGCACTCGTTAGCCGTGGAGAGGCTATTATCTATCGGTCTACACTGGCTTGCGCCCATAGACAACAAATCTACTAGGTATTAGCATTTCCCCCCAAACAAAAACCGAAATCAAGAGCTTACATGTTCCAATACACATGAATCTTCGTGTCCTTTATTTCTTTCCTGACATCAGCCAAGAAGACATCCACTTTAGGCTTTGTCCAGCCTAGAACACGAGTAAACATTGCCATACTAAAGCCCTCGAGGCCTGAAGTTATGTTCTCCAATCCAAGACTCTTCGAGGTCGTCAATCTGGAATGCAAGATTGGGGGGGTTAAAGAATAGTTGACTTGGGCTAAGATCGACGCCAAGAACCTTTGTTTCTGGGTATTCATCTGCAAAATCAATTGCCCAGATGCCTGTTCCTGTGCTAATATCTAGAACACGATGAAGTTGTTTCTCATTCGGTATCGGAGCAGTAAACAACTTCCCATCGAATGTTAAAGAAAATAAGTGATGTTGGAGATCTAACCGGTCATTCTCTGTCTCATCATTTGGGTACTGGTATTTGCAATCCTTTATAATTAGGTCAATCAGAATTTGTATTAGAAATATCGAATCACGAAAGTTCGGCTTCAATGGTAAGAGTATAACTTACTTTATACGCATAATACGTCCTCCCATTCTCCTCTCGATATTTCATGATGCTTGAATTGATTGATGTAGTTGAACTTGCAATACTCTTCTCCCCTTTAAGCGCTGAATCATTTTCGTAGTCATCGGCCTCAGCCTCTAGGTCGACATTTTGAGGTCCGGCTTGAGGCTCCACCATGGTAAAGGAATCCTTGGACCTGAACAATCTGATACCGAGATCAAAAGTGACAACGAACGCAAGAGTTGGAGGGAATCACGGCCTATTTATTTATCCTCGCAGCGCAAATACCACCCCACGTTGTGATCCGAGGGGTAGGTTCGTCCGCTTCTTCTATTTTGCAAGGGTATCTTGCGGTGTTCGGAGATATTGCCCTCTCACGAGGACGATACGGGGTTCTTACTGCAAGCTACAAAGTGAAAACTGGCCACAGGGGCCGGGGAAGGCAGGCGCAGCTTCCGTGCATTTTCAATATAGATAGGCAAGGATTGCGATTATCGTAGAAACCCAACTGGCTAGGATGTGTAGATCTCGGTTTGTTATTGCTTATTGTAATTTTTACATCTTAAATGTTGTGGCGCTGTTATTCGTGAGTACTGTTCTCCCTCTTGTACCCTCCGGGTCTGTCCAATAGCACTGGAGCTGGTCTGGTCACTCTCCCATCGATCTCGGACCAACGGCGGCGTGTATTTTGACTACAGCACATCCAAATGGCGGAAAAAACAGGTCGACGATTACTTTGAAATTCTCGACTGTCAACTTCAACTCCGTGGCGGAGACGAAAGTTTCGGTAGATTCGGAGCCGTGGAATCAGGAGCTTTGTTGATTAAAGGCAGGGTGCAGCAAGCTATATTGGCACGCCCTCGAACATGCTGGTCCACTATTCTGCACAGGTTAGTTAGGAAAGTAGATTTGGAAGATGAAAGCGGCATACTCGATTCGGTAGGACTACGACTTGACGCTCACGTGGAATTCACTACTGTGGATTTTATTCCAATTTTTCTCTTGAAAGTCACTAATCATAATCCAACGACACCATCTTGTAGGGGATTGATCTTGCGCCAGGAGTGTGAGTTGGTGTACTCAAGGTTGGGTGTGTTCAGCTTTGATTATGATCGCATTCCCGAGCAACTGGGGGAAACTTCGGTGACCCAAAAGAGAGTTCAACATGTTCAAGAGCTAGGCTGGCTTGACGAGGGTGCAATACGAACTATTACTCTTGTGTGAAATGCATCTTGTCCTTTGTCGCCCTTTCTGAGAGCTGCCGCTCGGAAAAATCAGGCGCTCGAGGACGAACTTGCAGTTCACTAGAAAGTATAGAGGTGGAGGTGCAGAGAAAGACTGGTTGGCATTCTGGGGGATCTATAAAGAGTCTCTAGGAAAGCGTCCCTGGATCTAAGATGCATTGTTGGCCGAGAACTCAAACCCGTTATAATCGATATATGGTTTGCTCAGATGATGATAGATTCGAGCTGCTCAGTGGTGTAGTTGGCTGTGCCAGGGTGAGTGAGGAACCTGTCTGCACCATCTCCGTTAGAGGCATTGTAGTCCCCAAGTCCTCTACTCTGCAATTACGAATGTGAGAATTGCTCTGATCCGGTCTATCGGGCCAAACTCCTAACAACTTTCTCTCTACATTTTCTTCTCCATCTCCGGCTGTAAGCTCACCATAGCATCGATTCTTTCCCTAAGTGCTTTGCACTCTATATCCGAGGGGCTGCCACCAGGGTTGCGTTCTCGCTTCAGGGCATCGCCCAGCCGCTACAGGCTGTGCCTTTAGGGACATACAGCGGCCTCATCTTGGTCACGTGCGGAAAACGCAACCCTGGTGGCAGCCCCTCGGATAGTTCAGCAACTATCCTCAATCAAAATATCGGAGGAACTCACTAGAGAACATAATCCGAAAACGATCTATCTTGTAATCTATCTAGCTTCCCCCACACCTCTACGGCAGCAGAGGGATCATAGCCTGCCTTAGCAGCTAAAATCATGCCTAACCTATCAGCCTCGAACTCGCGAGCTTGAACTGCTTTTCCCAAGACAAAATATTCCAAGCCACCTAGAATGAATAGTTGCCCAACGAGCATTTTCCAGTCAAGTGTTATGAGTATCCACATTATAGGCGTATGTTTGCTGAAATAGGATATACTCTCTCGCCCGTGTTCGAGGAGCACGTGTACTATTTAGTGAGAGATAAGTTGCGCGAGCTCGGAGTCGTGAGCGCAGAAGGTAATGCTACTTGTGTTAAGGATGATTTTCGAGCCGGGGAGGAATTGTTCTGATTCTAGAGATTTCTTATTTAGCACGGCTAGCACGAGTACTTCCACAGAACTCACCAAGCGAATCAACGACTATAACCTCCCACTTCCTACCTAGCACCCCCTTCTCTTAGTGGTTCGCGACAATCAACCGTTCTGGCACCCTATATACCCGCCTCGTCCTCTCGTCCTCTCGTCCTCTAGCCCTGAGAGCTTATCTTTCCATTCCTTCTTGACCAATACGTATTTCATCAAGCATTGCCGAGTTACTGCATCTGCTGTGTCGACCATGAATCTACACCTGCCATCGCTAGATCCAGGCACGGTTTCAATGTGCGAGATGTAATAATATATAGTGCTGCAGACGATGAGGCCGACGATAGTGCGAAAGTAGATGCTATTGCGGAATACGCTGCCCAAGGTGCGCCATGTTCCCGGGCTTTTGCTAGACTTGGTGGAGTAGGGAATAGAAAGGGGACCGAGAGTACTTTAGAGGATACGGCGCGCTTGTAGTGAGTTTCGAGGGCTGAGTATGTTGGTCGAAGGACGCGGCGAGAATTGATGGAGCTTGTAGTGGTGCTCGCGTCTGGGGATTGCGGTGCGCGATGCCTGAAAGCTTCTCGCGCCCAAAAGCCGTAATTCCACTACTACGCTACTTGTTCTCAAGAGTCGGTGAGTAAATGCCATGACACTTCTTTTGAGATATTTTGAAGTCGTATTGCTTTGAATTGAGCATTCAAGTGATCGATAGGGCCGTGAAATTGAGAGAGACGTGGTCATAGAATTGTTGGTGGGTGTTGGTGTTCCAAGCGTCCCCATCTCCCCCATTCGGTCCATGGATAGCATGCACGGGGACGTAGAGTTTATGGTGTCTAACCGGGAGAATGGATGATAGCACCCCGAACTTCCACAGCGACGGGGAGCGGTGTGGTTTCGCCTTGGATACCCCGGAGCGAATGGCTGGCTGAGGGATCCTCTTGCTTGAATCGAGGTCTTCAAAGAACACTGACTCCGGATGCAAACGGGTGGAGCCATTCACGACGCGTTCAAATCTTGTCCGGGGGCTCAAATGAGCTCCATATACTAGATATTGGCCCCTATCTACCATTTGGTTACTTACCATTGTCCTCGGTTGGTGGCTTCACAGCCTCGACTCCTCCACCGAAGTTATTCCAACACCGGTCATCACCTTTTACGTCCCGACATCGCCAATAACCACCGGCGCGGTGTATGCCCTTCAGTCGACGCTCCTCCTTGATCCAACCCTTTCAGCCTTTCCGGTCTCGCTCTCGCTCGTTGTTCCGCCACCGTCCAAATGCTTGGATTCCTCCTTCTCTCAGCCTCATCGTACTCTATCTCCTCTGACAGAATTCAAGGCACCTCCGCATCTGCGCAGATGACTTCCTCCGTAGTTCCGGTACCTCTCTTTATTTCAGATACTCGGCGTGTGATATTGTATGGGAGGTATTATATCTGCAGACAGTTGGACTCGGAAGAGTGTCTTCGGTGATCCTACGAGAAAACAAGTTAGAGAATAAACTTCAATATAAGAATAGGTATATGGGAAATTACAAACTAGGTCATCTTGAACAAAGCCGGCCGAGAGACATTGACAAGTTCTCGTAGTAACCGATGGGACTAAGTCCCCACCCCACCATTCCGATCACCCTTTTACACCAAAATCAACGATTTTCACTTAATAATATCTTTATAAAACGTTAATAAAAGTACACTAAATTAAAAATATAAGCTAAGAGTATATATACGACCTCGGTTATTTACTTTAAGCTAGTTTCAATCGGGTAATTCTCGTTAATTTAAAATTTAAAAAATATCATATAAAAGTGACTAAAAATAACTTTTAATTTTATAGTTATAAGTGCTTGAAATTGATATATATAATAATAAATAGAGTCCTTATAACAGTTTTTCTATTACTAAGCAATTCTATTAGTATTTATATTGTAATTTTAAAATAACTGTTTTACAGGGGTCTAAAAGAGTCTATTCTAATGTATATTAACAACTACTAATAGAATTATCTAATAACTGAAGATCTTAAATTAGTAGTCTTACTGGTTATGATCGACCTTTTTTAAAGTATTTATATTGGTTTAATCATAAATTAATTTTAGTCATTTTTATATAGTGTTTTTTAAATTTTGAATCTAAGATAATTGCCTAATTGGTACTAGCTTATATATTATATTTGAAGTAATATATATATATATATATATATTATATTATTAATTTTCTAAGTTTTTATTAACGTTTTATAAAGATATTATTCTGTTTGTGACAACACTGACTAGGTGGAAATTTCGTCATCCGTGGATATAGACAACATTCAATTAGTAAGTCCCCACTCACCCCCATTCCGCGCACCCCGTAATTTTCCTACCACCTGTAAATAACACTTAATAACTTTATAACGCTTCAAGTTTTATATAATCTTTTGTAACATTAGAATCTCCTATCAAATCTGAATTAATAAGTATAATTTCTTAATCTCTAGTTATAATTTGAGTTTTTTTTTAAATAGTCTAAATATTTATAAACTTGGAATTTGGGCTGGTTTATACCTTCCGCTTTTTCCATAGTTGTAATTAATCTAATTTAGCCTCTAATTATTATATATTTATCCTTACCTAGCTAAGAGTAAAGTTCTTTTAATCGAAAGCCTTAATAGCTTTTTTAAAGAGTAGTCGATGTGTTAGAGGGTTATTATATAATAATTTAAATAAAGTGTTAAGTTACAACCTGAATTCTTTACTAGCCTTTAGCGTAAATTAAATAATTAATGATTCTTCTACTTCCTTAGTAGTCTAAAGGTCCTTAGAAATACTAGTTTCTAGCTCCTAATTACTATTCTCTAATAGTAATTGGCTTATTAATGGTTTTATTATACTTACTAGTCATAAGCTAATAGCTCTCTAACTAGCTTTAATATTTATAGCCGTTAAACTCTCTTAGCGTACTTTATAATAGTATATTAAAAAGTTACGCTTATTAATTAGTATAAAATCAGTAAGGGATGTTAATAAATTAAGGTGTTTTTAGTAAGATGCCTTAAAAGGAGAGAAAATAAATAAATCTAAAGGTTACAAGACGTGCGACGTATATATAAGTAAAAATAACACAAATATATTATATTTTAAGCACTTCTATATAAATTCCGTAGTCTTATGGCTTTTATAGCCGTTTAAGACTAATAATCGGGGGTTTCTGTTACGTGGTTACGTTTAAGAAATAAAGACTTTTTCTAGCTATTCTAATATAATAGCATCGTCTATTTACTTATTTTTTATTACTATAATGTGGTGTAGAAGTGGAGTAGAGCCTTGCGATTAACGTAGGGAGAATTGAAGTGATTAGTTGTTCTTTAGAATATATAAGGAAATCAGGGGAATACGTTGTTCCCCTAAAAGCGGTATACGCTAGCAGAATCTGAAACTAGTATAGCGCATAACTAACCGAGTATTAGCCTGTGCCTGTACGACATACCCCCTAGCTAAGTGATAATAGTAAGCTACTAGTATTATAGTTAGCTGCGCTAAGCGAGAGTAAACACTGAACTAAATACTTAGGCTATAACTATTCTTGTACTACTAAGTTAGGCAAATAACCCTCCTATTTAAAGTGGCGCAGCCCCCACTTGATTCTTGATCTTGTAATTACTTTATATTATATAAATCGACTCTTTTCGATTTACTAATTAATTAACTAATTAATAATTAATTAATTAATTAATAAATCGATTAACCGGCATTATAGGTGTCTCAAGGCGATTTACCGCTGCCGTCAAGGTAATCGTCTGTCCGCCGTTGTAAGTTATTTAAGTTGAATTAAGTTAATCGTCGATCTTAAAGTTATATATTAATTTGAGTATTACTAATTATAATAGGCGAAGAAGAAGAAGGAGGCTAAGAAGGCTCTAAAGGCTGCTCCTACTTTAAAGAGAGTTACTACGGCTGCTCTTATTGCTCGTGCTCGTGCTCCTCGTGTCAAGGGAATTAAGCGTATAGTTATTTATTTAAGTTATATTAATAGCGCCTTTTAAATTAAAAGTACTAACGAGTGCTTTAATATTATTAGTCAGGGTACTCGCTACTTTACGTGCGCCTCGGGCCACTCCTATAAGGTTACTCCCGCTATTGCCTAAGCTCCTTTCTTAGTTTACTAGGCTACGCTCTTAAATAACGTAAGCGAGAAGGTAAATTCCTTAGGTTATTCTTTTTTAACGTGTAATTATTAACCTTTTTAAGAATTAGAACGCCTAAGAGCTCCCGTTTTTACGGCCTTTAAGGGTTAAGTTATTATTAGTAGAGTTGCCGGTAAAGTAATTAGCTCTATTAGTCGTGCTTTAAGTGCGGCCTCGGCTACTTTCTACGTCGATTCCTCCTCTAAATTAGAGGGTAGTAAAGAGACTCCTCTAGGAGTATCTCTAGCTTCTCTTATTACTCTTGCGGCTGTTTCTCTTGCTGCTCCTGCGGCTGCTACTCTTATTATAGCTATAGGTGGAGCTGGTGGAGCTGCTATTACAGCCGCTGGCGTTAGTGTTAGTCTTGTTACTTTTCGGGCTATAGTAGCCGATAAGCCCCGTGGAGTTACTCTTACACTAGAGTAAGAGGCTTAAGTTACTCGTGTTAAAGAGCTTATTAGAGTGATTACTAGTGTGTTAAGTGACTTAGTTTAGGAGGTTTTAGGCCTTTTAATTAAATAAGTTATTCTCTTTTGTATAAGGCGAGGCTTAGGAATCTTTAAATAACTAAGTGTCCCCTTATAATTTGCTTACGTTACGTTGCTTTTATTATAGAAACGAATAACTATTAAGAGTAATTAAATTTTTTAAATACTATGAATTTTACCCCCGAGCTCAATTGCTCTCTAAGTAAATAAAATAACAAAAGAATTTATAAAGGAATAATAAATATATAAGAAAATACCCTTATAATAAAGGAAAAAGTAAGGAACGTGTATAAAGACCTACTTTAAAGCGAGAGATCTATAGTAAGTTACTTTAGTTAAGTACGAATATCTACTAAGTTAATAAGAGTAATAAAATTCTTAAATTTCTATTAAGAGAGGTTCTTTATAAGTCTATTAGTAAGTATATAACCTATAAGCAAATATTCGACTAAAAAGGTACCCTTTTAAAACTCCTAGTGTAACTATATATTCTGAATATTAACGTGGCGTAACTTAGTAAAGATATACTGATTTTCCTTAATAATTAATTATATCGTTTATTAATTGTTATAAAAGATCTTCTAAATTTCCCTTAACTTAAGACGTAACTCTTAAAAGAAACGCTATAAAGTCATAATCTCTTTAGCCGTGCGCTTAACGCCTAAAAGCTTAGCCTATATAGTCGAAGTAGTAACTATATCTTATAAGGCCGCTTTTTATAAGATTAAACCTCTAAAAAGTATTATAATATAATTATTAGAGGAGCGCCTAGTATTAAGATCGTCTATAAATAAAGTATTTAAAGTTATAATAAGCTAAGAGTCGCGTAACTTATAATTATAAGTGATTACTAAAAATCGGGTTCTAAAGAGGTAACGAATAGTCTAGTTAACTGCCGTAAAGTACTCTAAAGAGGGGTTAGTTAAGAAGTAAGAAAGTCTTAAAGTTATAAACGTAACGTCTATACGTAATATAATTACTATATAAAGTACTAAGTTAACTTTCTCTTAATACTCCTTAATTTAAACTAGAGTTACTTGCCCTTAATTCTTTAGTAACTTAACTTAAGGTAATAGAGTACTTAGGCAATTTCTATTTACTAAGTCAAATTATAAAGTAACCTTTTAAATATAAGTGTCGTGTATTAAAGAAATAGTCTTTGTTTAACGATTTTTAATAACGCGAATACTTAAAAACTACTCTATTAGTTCTCCTCTAATAAGCTCGTATACTATATTTAAGCCGTTAATAATAAATTAAGCGTCTTTAAGGGCTAAAGTGTAGTATAACACTTAAATATTACTAATATAAAAGATAATAAAGATTAAACGTTGCTTGTTTATAAAGATATAAGGCTCTTTCTTATAAGGGATTAACCTTAACTTTAATAAAGTCTTAGTAAAGTCTCTATATTATAGTACTGGCGAGTCTTTAAGTTTATAGAGCGTATAATTAACTTCTACTATTATACTGTCTTGTTTAAATCTGTCTAGTAAGTAATAACGTACGCGAGCATTCGATTCGCTTCGTTTAGTGTTAGTAAAGGCGTTAATAATATTAAATTAGATTATCTCTAAATTAAATTGAGCTATTATTATTATAGCGGTCCTAAAAGAACAAGTAGCTAAAGTTGTTATATATATTAAGAGAATTGACGTTTCAGGTTATAAGTCTCCCTTAATAATAACTCGCGAGCGATACTTAATTAAATACTTTAACGAATTGACTTTAGCGTGAAATACTTATTTTAATAGTATTAGTTATTTAGTAGCGAAGCTTTATTTAACAACTCTCTAGTAGTTGCGCGACTCTAAGTTAGTGATTTCCTTAATTACGTCGGCTCGGAAGTGCTCTCTTAGAGGGTAATCTTTGAGGTCTTTTTAATTTAATAAGTCCTTTAGTAATTAAGATTAATATATTCGTAAGAGATTAACTAGTTGTCGAATTTCGACATTTTTAAGAATAACCGCTGAGATTATAGTGTAGACTACACTTAAGTCTTTCTTGTCTCTTTATACTAGTTCTTGACTAGGCTAAAAGGTCCCTAGAAAGTCCTCTAAATACTTACGGTTACTCGACGGGTTTAACGATTCCGTAATTAACTCTTTAATAATTACTATATAAACGCTTCGATTCGGTTTTATAATCTTATTACTAACTCGGGTCTTTCGACCGTCGCTAGTTACTTAATCTTTTACCCTCTTCCTCTATAAGGGTTTAAGTAAGTTATTATTAATTAGGGCTAAAAGTAATAAGTGTTACTTTATACTTAATTCTTCCTTTAAGTCTAATAAATTAAGATGTTCCTTATACTTTATTACTTAAGGCAAAGCTTCTAATTACTTAGGGCCGGCACTTTAAGTAGGTGCTCCCTGACGCTTAAGACTACGCTCTTAGTCGTATAGCCCTTAAGAATATATAATAACTTGTGGTATTAATTAACGCTTAGCTCTTATATCTTTCTTAAAGTTTAGTACACTACGTAAGATATCTCTCTTAATTATAGTCTAAGATATTAATTGTCTTAATTTATCGACTCGTTTTAAGACTTAATTAAGGTGCTTATAAGTAAGAAGTCTAATACTCTTTTTTAATTATTTTACCCCTGAGTTTTTATTAACGAGTTCTATTAATCTTGACTTTTCTAGGGGTAATATTAGTTACTTTACCCCCGTAATTAAAAGCTTAATTAAAGGCTATAGTACCCCCGAGGTTATAAACTCAGTAGTTTTTATAGAACTTATTACTTAGCTTAATTATTCCCTTTCTAAGGTAATACTTATTATTAATTTTAATATGTCAAGTGTACTTAGTCGATTAATTATATTGGTTCTAGCGTCTTAGGGTCCTTCCTCTTCTTTTAGCATTTTAGTAAGATCTCTTAATATTAAGCGCGACTAGCCGACCGCTCTTTCCACGTTTAGAGAGCCCGAATAAAAGAGGGATTCGTTAAAAGTAACGTTCTGAGTCACTATTACATACTATAATTAAGGTACTTAGACCTTATATATATTAGACGAGACGTATTTTACTAAGTATTTAAGGTGCGCTCTTAAGTTGACTTTAAATACTCTCTTTTATTAAAGAGCCTCTCGGTCCTTGATTATAAGGTAGGCTCTATAGCCGTACGCCTATATATTACTCTAGTTAAGTCGTATATTAGTAGTGAGCTTCTAAATAAGCTTAAGGTCGTAATATTAAAAATATTGCCTAAACTAGGTATAGAAGATCTCATTTAGACTCTTAAAGCCTTTCCGAGTAGTTAGACTTATATTATAAAGAGTAATTACTGTTATAATTACTTTTGTCTAAAGTTCTTTTAATAAGTTTACTAAAAGGCGTATCTTAATTAACTTTTCGATGATTTCCTTACTTACGCGCTTAGCTCCCTTATTAGGTTAGTGTGTATACGAAGGGGTACCCTTAATATTAATATTATTCTTTATATATTACTTTTTGTACTTAATTAATCTATTAATTCCTATAACTAAAGTATTATTATCTTGGCGTATTTTGCAAATCGAGAGTCCAAATTAACGTCTCGTCTACGCCTTAAATAATTTAAGAGCTCTTAAGACAACGATTAACCCTTTATTTTTTTAAGAGCTATTTATAGAATTTCTTATTATATTAGTCTTTAATTAATAAGAGCTAGTTATTCCTATTAAATCTAATAAGGAAGTCAAATAAGTCCTAAGAAATACGATAAAAAGGCCGGGTAGCTATTCTCTCCAAAGGTCTTCGACTAACGACTTACTACGCGACAGTTAAAGAGTACTCTTTATACTTAATTTAAGTAGTGCCTAAGATCTCGACGTTGCGTGCATTTTTAATTAAATTCTCTAACGCTTCCTTCTTTAGGTGCCCTACCTATAAGTACTATAACTTAGTATCGTCTAGCTACGGTCTTAAATATTGTCGACTCGATTAAAAGCCTTACTAAATACTCCTTTAAAGTGTAAAGAACATTAAAAAGGTGTAAGTTAAGCGAGTCAAAGAGTTATAAGTAATTGCGGAAGCTAAAGAGTAATTAAAAGGCTTATATTTAAAGAAAGTTAAGTTAAACTGTCGCTTTAATTACTTTAATATAATATTCTTCTTAGCTAATCTCACGCGTAACGTGTAATCTAACTTATTATACTAAACTCTAGCCTGTAATAAACGAGCTTCTGAAATAATATTAACATTAAATCCTTTAATAATAGCGACGTTAAAAAGCCTTAAGTCCTTAGTGTTTAGTCTATTAAGGCTATAGAAAGTACCCTTAAAAAGACAAGTACCTTAGCCTTTAATTATAAGGCTTAACGTTCCGGCTTTAATACTATCGTCGTTAGTTAATTTAATAAAGGTTTTAAGCTCTAATAAAATAACCGAATTAACTAAATAAATAGTAGTGCCGTTATTAAATAAGGTGCTCTCTAAGAGCGAGTGTCGATTTATATTAATAGTAATATAAATTCCTAAGGTGGCGAGAGCCTTATTAAGTAACTCTAGACTAATTATATATATATTAATATTGCCGAGATACCTCGGTAGCTCTAAGGCTTTTGCCGAGGTTATTAGAAAAGACGAGGAGTTTTTAGAAGTTATTCCCTTAGTAATTTCCTTTATTATTACTTATCTTTACCCTTTCTTACCGATTACTTATTTAAAGTTAAGAAACTCCTTTTTAAGCTTAATTCGGGTTTCCTTAATTTCCTTTATAAACAATAGGTTACGTAATTTATTCCCGATTAAGTCGTCGTAGTAATATCGAAGTCTATAATACTCGATTACTTTATGTCAGTGAGAGCTCACCTTATAAGGGTAAGTGTTAAGTAAGGTATTTAGTAAAGGAGTCCTTAGTACTAGTAGTGCTCTTAAAGTATTTAATCTCCCTTTAAGTATAATATATAATTTAATTGTCTTATTTCTTCCGGTAGTTGTAAGAGACTTTTCGTTAAGCGTTAATAACTAATTAACGTATTAAAGTAACGTGTACTTATAAATAACCTTAAGAGTATTGTCTCTAAGGACCTTAAATAGTCGTTCGTAGGCTTATTTAAGTGCGAGCTTCTCTTATACTGCCTTAATAAAGTTAATGATTACTAAGGGGCCCTTAACGTCCGGAATATTATATAATAAAGTATTTTAGTAGGCTAATCGTTACTTTTAAATCTATACCTTAGGATTAACTTGTCCTATTTTGACGATTTCGAGCTTCTCTTTATATTTAACTTAAGCTTTAGTAATATTACTTGTTTTTAAAGGGGCGTAATCTCTTTTTAATACCTTAAGGAGTATTTATAAAGTCTAAGATCGTGGGTCGTTCGGTTTATTTATTATCTTGTTAAGTTACTCTTTTGCTCTCTATTCCTCCTTAATCTTACACTCTCGAATAATACTCTAGTAAATTAAAGGATTAACTGTCTCCTAAATCTACTTATATATTACTTTATAAGCCTGAGCCTTTTCTAATTATTATGTGTGTTTAATAATATACTCCCTTATTAGGGTAGTATATATTAGAGTAATTATAATAACGTTAAATAATATAAGAGGTATTATACTTAGTTTAGGTCCTTTAAGTTCGGGTGCTTATTAGTTTCTATCTTACTTTATTTACTCCTTAAAGTTGAAATCGAGAGCCTCCTTGTCTTATTATACCTTTACTTAGTCGATCGTTTATACTTGAGGCTCGTTTTCAAGGATATTTAGAGCGGCCGGTAGCTCTAAATTAACTAACGTTTATACCTTGTAAAAAATATAAAAGGATTTAAAGGCTTAATACTATAGGGTTTAGGTTTGCCTGTCGTAGTTAAGCGGCGTTTAATTATTAAAAGAGGAGACTAAAGTTAAGTCTACTATAACGAAAAGAGGGTTACTCTCTCGAGGGTTCGATGGATTTGTTAAAGAGGAGAAGAGAATATCGAGTATAAGTGCTCGATTTACCCTTTTTAAGAGAGGTTAAAAGGAAAATGGCGGTGTAAACTACACTTATTAATAAATAGAAAACGCCGACGTTATTTGTTACTTACTAATCTTACATTAATAGCTCTACTTAAATCTATAGAGTATAAAAGGAAGAATACTAACTTAATAGCTTTATTACGGGGCTTATAACTATAGTATAAAAGTAGAGTAGAGCCTTGCGATTAACGTAAGGAGAATTAAAGTGATTAGTTGTTCTCTAGAATATATAAAGAAATTAGGGGAACACGTTATTCTCCTGAAAGCAGTATACGTTAGCAGAATCTGAAACTAGTATAGCGCACAACTAACCGAGCATCAGCCCGTGCCTGTACGACATATAAATTACTAGGACTTGAATTCGTTAAGATCTACTAGAAACTAATATTATTAAACCGATTTTCTCTTATATATTATAAGTAGAGTTGTTTTCTTACTTATTATAAAGATATACTTAATAAATGAGGTTTAATTCCGAGAACTAAGTTATTTTCACTAAATAAAACGCTATTTTATATACTTAATAACCAAGCTATTAACTCTAAAACCTTTTATAATTCCTACTTTATTTATATTTTATCGATTTTCAAGTAAAATAGCCATAATAGTTAAAACCTCTAATTTATAGAACTAAGGCTTAATAACATTAGTAGTTATATTATTAACACGTATAAAATTAATAAAATACTACTTCTTAGTATTAAGAATAGAATTCCGCTTAAAAAGCCGTTATACTTATCTTTTTCGGAGTAATATAGGGTCTCCTTAAAGTACGCAAAGTCGGTTCTTAAAAAGTCGTACTTGCGTATAAGTAATACTAAATCCTAATGTCTCCTAAGTTAAAATCTAATGTGTAAGACGCTCTTTTAACACCGTAGGTAGCCTTTACAAATGACTAGTAGTTTATTAATAGGTAGTTATATTATAATATTAGCCTTAGAGGGTAGACTTTAGTATGCCTTATTCTTTTGCAGCCTGTCGTAAGGACTTGTCGTTTTTAATCGTCTTAAGAGCTAGAATTATATCGTCTTCAGTGTATTTTAGTATAATAATTGTTTTAATTAATATTTTAAAAATCATGAAAATTAATAAGAGAATAAGATAATTATTAATTATTAAAAGTAAGTAGGTAAAAAAGCGGTGTGCTAAGCGAGGTGCGTGGAATGGAGGGGTGCGCGGAATAGTGGGGTGGGGACTTGATTGTGCCTCACAATTTTATGCTATAATAATCTCGGGGTGTTCGACCTTAAAACTAATTACTAGTTGGTGACCAAGTAGAAGATATAGATCGCTCATATCCGTATACCATGCTATAACTTCACTTCAATAATACAGGATCGTAGATATACAGCTAGGTAGCTTTCAATACAAACCAGACTTCGATTCATCGTTGATTCAATTGATTGATCGTGAACTGATTGCTCCCCTGTCAATCTTCCACTGCTCGCACGTGCTTACGTTGCCGGATAGGTCAACAGAATTCGCTTATACCTCCTAAGCGGCAGTGGAGCTGTCTTGCTTGTGACCTGAAGGATGAGATGGATAGTGAATGGTCTGGGGATAAACTGAATGAGTTCCGTGGCGGCGGGCGCGCGCGGAACTGTAACCCGAACCTTGGGACCGACGACGGTATTTTTGAACCCGGCGTCGTTGCTGGCCAGAGTGCCGTTGGTGCCAGATGGTGCGGCGAGGGACTCGAGTCGGGCATTCACCAAGCTGGGAGCTTGGGCAACGATGACGGAGGGTTCCTTGTACTGGTACCATTGGAAGTCGAGGCCGGAGGTGCTCGAGGGATTGTCTGGATCGTAGGAGGCACTGGCATCGAGTACTATGGTCTGATTGCCCGTGACGGTGATGTTGAGGAATTCTACGCTCGAACTGCCGTTGACGGAGGGCACCGGTGGGTGTGAGGCCTGGGAGAAATCAGATGTTAATGACCACTTGATTCTCGAGGCAAAATCATTTTGATAATGGTCTCTCCAGCGATAAATCGTTGCTTGAGCCTGAGTACGGCTTACCCCATCTCTTCCGATGACCGTATCCTCAGTATTGGCGTAATGAGAGCTGCCCACGTTCACTGCGTCATATCGGCCTCCCCAGCTGCCGTAGTTAGGGAATTCAGAGCTTCCTAGACCGTTTTGAATGAGATAGAGGAAGGTTGGAGTGTCTCCCTCCATGAGGAACATGGGAGTTGGATACTCGGCGCCCAGGGGACCGAGCTGCACATTCTCCTTGAGCCAATTGGCCGAAACTTTCGTGTCATCTGCGCCAGCCAGGGATGCCGAGATACCCAACCATGTAGCTGAGCCGTACTGGTTGAAAGAGTGGATAGAGGCGATATACACCACGTCCGAATATTTGTTTCGGATGTACTCTCCTGTGTCGTCTTGGTCGGAGATAGTATAAACCCTCAGGCGTGACCTCAGACGCGCTGCTTCCTTCTTGGACTTGGTGCGTTCAATATGGTCGAGGGCTTGGGCGAGCGTGTTGGAGCCTCCCCATACAATAACCCACAAGGGATCTGAAGACTCGCACAGAGCCTTGACCAGCTTCAGAGCGCCCTCGCTAGCGGGCTGTGTCAGAGCCGCCTTGCCGTAGACCTGTACATGTGATCTTAGTAATGGAATTTGTGAATTTGGGGCGAAAAGGAAGACGTACGTTCGGTCCCGACGTGATTAGGGACAAAAGCTCCTTTGCACTTGGATACTGGGCGTTCGGGTTCACGTGCTGGTTGAGGTTACCAGTCACTTTCCCATAGGCGGTGATGATCTGGACCAGGGCCTCGGGATGAGTGGCATTGCGCAACCATGTAGATGTTGTTGCGCAGATGCCCCGTGTGTTGAACTCATTGGAGTATAGCAGATATCGCACCACAGACTCCGAATCATCGGGTTCGTTCAGGATATCCGTCAGAATGAAGATTCGCGGCTTTGTTTTGAAGACCTGAAGGCGACTGAGATCAGGGCTATTGGCGCGTGCAACCACTGCAGATTTGGAGCCGGAGGATGGGAGGGCAGAGCCAACAGATAGGAGCGTCAGAAACTGGACAATCGCAGAAAGCCTCATAGTAAAGATCAGGCAAAGGATGGGGTTGAAAGGCACAGTGTCGAGCCTGAGACTCTTGGCCTCAGGAGCCGGCCATTTTATAGACTCTCACGATGTTCATGTTGAAGGGGTTAGGATTGCCTCTTTCGACTAACTGTCGTCCCCGATGGGCATCTCATCTCCAAACTACCAGCGCACCCCAGGCTTTCGCTTCGGACACGACTCGGGATGTGAACGGGAGTCGGCCCTTTGTCTTTGTTTATAAGCCTAGCGAGTGCAGATCCCCCAATGCCCCGCACCGCTGAGCCGAGCCGAGCTTAGTAGCGCGTCGCTTGGCTCTCGCGTACGGGTACTAGTATTCCCACCAATGCCACTGCCGCTAACCACTACTTCTTACCTATTACAGAGGTACTCCCAACTGCCGTCAATGTTGACGAACAAACTCGCATCTCCGTAACGGGCAGTCAGAGGCACCGTGCCCTCTGATGGAGAACCCCTTTGCCATCCCCAAAGAGGCAACATTTACCGTCACCTAATTATGACATGATGCATCATTCTCCCTGCAAGTAGAGCAACTCTAATCCATCCACCCATCCATAAATGTATACACACACACACACACACACATATATATTGACGTCTTTCCACCCACCAACTCTTTCGTCCCTCCAGCGTAATCGTCATTCCTTCTCCCACCCATCCCTCTCTCATCACCAACACATTGCAACATCGCCACCTTCGCCATCATGGCGCCGGTAGAGCTCACGGCAGCGGACATTCGTGTTCAAGCTGCCAGCAAAAACAAGTGGAAGACGCTGATGAAGAATCCGAAAATCATGGTCATTGCCTTCTTCGCTTCGTAAGTAGGACATCGCCCTTCACACACACACACATGAGTCGGCTGCTGACCCTCCCTCAGGTTTGGAGGGTTTGAGTATGGATACCAGCAAGGAGTCCTCGGCCAGTCTCTCGTCATGACGAGATTCGTCGACAACTTCCCTTCCGTCATGAAGTCATCCGCTGCCACTGGCTGGCTGACGTCTGTCCTGCAGTTAGGCGGAATCCTTGGGAGCTTGACAGCTGGCGTCTTCGGGGAAGTCTTCTCGAGAAAGTATACCATGTTCTCTGCTTGTTGCTGGGTGATCCTGGGAAGCTATCTCTACTGCGGCGCAACCTATCACAACCCGAAGATGCTCTATGCGGGCAGATTCTTCACTGGGCTTGGTGCTGGAACATTCAGTGGCGTTGGGTACGTCTAATCTTCCTCCTCCAGTTGTTGTCATCGAGTCGCGAAGAGTGTGCACTAATATCGCTCCACTTGCAGGCCACTTTACAATGCCGAGATCTCTGCCCCCGAACTTCGCGGCTTTCTCGTTTCCTTCTACCAGCTCGCTACTATCCTGGGTATCATGCTTTCATTCTGGGTTGGTTACGGCAGTAATCACATCGGAGGAATTGGTGAAGGGCAGTTAAATATGGCTTGGCGCCTCCCTTCTATCATCCAAGGCATTCCCGCTGTCTGTCTCGCTGCGGGAATCTTTTGGCTGCCATTCTCTCCCCGTTGGCTCGTTAGCAAAGGAAGAGATGAGAAAGCAATCGATACCCTAGCGTGGCTAAGGAAGCTTCCAAGGGATCACGAATTGATCTTAGTCGAATACAAGGAGATTAAAGCAGAATGTCTTTTCGAAGAACGCATCTTCGACCGCCAATTCCCCCATCTCTCTGGCAAGAACAAGGCAAGCATTTGGAAGAAGGAGGTTATTCAGTACTACGCTATTGTCAGAACCTGGGATAACTTCAAGCGAGTTTCAACCGCATGGCTTGTTATGTTTTTCCAGCAATGGTGCGCAATCCCTAGAGACTGATTTCACACTCCCACCTCCCCCCCTCCTTGCATGTCGCTGACCCTGACAATAGGTCTGGAATCGATGCGATAATCTACTATGCTGCTCAAGTTTTTCAGTCCTTGGGTCTAACGGGCGGAACTCAGGCATTACTCGCCACTGGCGTCACAGGAGTGGTGTTCTTCGTTTGTACCATTCCAGCAATGCTCGTCATTGACAAAGTTGGCCGGAAACCTATGCTCATTGTCGGTTCGATTGTCATGTTCGCCACCATGGTTATTGCTGGGATCATCGTTGCTAATTTCCGTCATGACTGGAGCCACCACGCCAATGCAGGTTGGGTTGCCGTAGTTGCTATCTGGATATATGTCGGCGCGTTTGGTGCGACTTGGGGTCCAGTCAGCTGGACGCTTGGTTAGTAATCCGTTGCTTAAATTCAGGAGTGATTTGAGAGACTAACATCTTTATTGTTTCTGAGATTTTCCCTCTCTCCATTCGGGCTAAGGGAGCATCAATAGGCGCTTCTTCCAATTGGGTACGTCTCATTCTATATCCAGGTCAAGATCCACCCATGTCTGATAGCAAACGTTACGTGTCTAGGTTAATAACTTTGCTATTGCTTTCTTCGTACCCCCAATGTTTGAACATTGGGCTTGGGGAACATATATCTTCTTTGCGGTATTCTTGGCTGGTGGCACTATCTGGGTCTGGCTTTGTTTACCAGAAACCAAGAATGCGACTCTTGAGGACATGGACCGGGTTTTCAAGAGCCACAATGGGGAGATCGATGCTCTTTTGCTGGAAGAATGCAGAAGAGAGGTTGGTCTGACTGAAGTTCTCGAGACTGCGGCGATCGAGTCGGTAGATATCAAGACCGAGAAGACTTCACAGGCTGACTCTGTCTAATTGAGTTGTACATTGGAGGATAAGTGGAGGAGCGGGTCTGTGTCAATGTTTTTTGAGGCCTCCTTATTTCATATGAAGAATGGCATCTCTCAATCTATAATTAGCTCCCTCCTTAGATAATATCATATCAGCCGTAAAGACCAGATAGAAGTGCAGAGAACCCGGGGATAAAAGGATAAAGTAAAGGGGGAAATATAAGGCTTCATAAGGTGGCAAAGACACACAATTCATATTATTTCCTTCTCTAACTCTAGTTCAATTAATTAGTTCATAATCCTGGGCGGGTACAATTGCTTGCAAAATCGGCTTCGCCTTTGTTCGCTCTGAAAAAGCTCTGAGCACGCACCACCTCAACCACTTTTGGCGCTGATACTGTACATGTTTGTCATCCCATATAGTCTATGGTACTGTACTGCAGGTAGTATCTGAAACTCCCCCCAAATATGATTATACAAGTATTATTCTTAACTGGGCACTTGGCTCGTACTTCGTAATCTTATCCCCGCATCTATTATGGAAAGCATATTACGGACACCCAACGCGAGCACGTCAAAGGCACTAAATATATGATTAGCCCGGAATCAGCGTAATAAATAAAATAAAATAATGAATTATAATTTAATTATAATCATAATTAATTAATTTAATTTGATTATAAAAATTTGACCATGATTTTGATTTGATTTAATTATAATTTAATTATAATTTAATAATTTAATAATTTAATAATTTAATAATTTAATAATTTAATAATTTAATAATTTAATAATTTAATAATTTAATAATTTAATAATTT